>MNCI01004501.1:1158132-1214985 GCA_015680685.1 Gnetum montanum
GAAATTTTTTGATTTTCTTCCTAACCCCTACACCTTCGGTAGTCATCAGTCACATATTCCTAGATCCATATCAGCCATACCACAACCTAGCCAATGAGTTTACACCAAAGCAAGGTATCAATTACATGATGATTCAATTACCATTTCTAATATATGATTGTGTTGTGTGTGTAGATGGCGGACATGCAAACAATGGATTGGATCTGGAGCAAGCACTTGGAATGGAGCAGCGTTGAAGCAGCTATGCAAGGAGCAAGATTGATGGCGCGCTTATGGATGGACAACGAAGGCATAATTTTGGCGTTGGCAGCAACAACACTTCTTTCTCTCTCTCTTTCTCAACTTCCAACAAAGGCCTGATATCATTGTAATAAGGTGTTCACCCCTGTTGTCATGAACACCAGTTTTGTCAAGTCTTGTAATAATGATCCATTCACATGTCATCCCATTAGTGTCATTTCCCTCAATAATTCCATACCTACCTGATATTATTGTAAGGAACTCAAGGACGAGTTTTCATTTAGTCATGGGGGTATGATGAGACACGATATCACATGCACCGCGATATCGCGTACGCGATATCGTCGTCCACCGTCAAATCTATAAATAAGAGGCAATACTCCCCTCATTTCCCATCCTAGGCTAGAAGTAGCAAAGCTCTGGCGGATTGATCATCCCAGAGATAGAATATTTTCCATGTGCCCGCAATAGGAGTCCCCAAGTGAATGGTTCTTTATTCGAGCAACTTTGTACCTGAACGCAAGTTGTGTACGGCAATAAAGATGAGCTTTGTAGATAAACCTTGTAGTGCATGAAATAGGTTTATTATTTGTTATTTCTTACATGTTATTTATTACCTATTGTTAGCGCAGCATGAGTACGACTTGGTTACGAGCATTGATGAATGTGTACGGCTAACCAAGGAATTGGCTACTCATCGCGATTAGATTCTCTTCCCCTTATCTCCTAGAACGTGGGAGGAGTATGACTTGATTACGAGAATCTACGGATGTGTACGACTAGTCAAGGAATTGGCTGCTCGTCACACTTAGGCTAGTTAGGTGCCTCAGTACGACCACTTTGAGCACGTGCGTTACGTGTGGTGATCCTAGTAACGATTAGCGTTTGGTAGCCACAGTTGCATAGTTCAGGGTGTGTACGGTAAGTGGGAACGGATGCTAATGCTAGTTAATTTAGACTTAGGACATTAGTTAGAGTTAGTTAGTTTCTCAATCCTTTGCTCTTAGCATAGAAAACATAAAACCAGAAAAGACCAAAAAAAATCATATACCTCGGACTTACTTAACCATACACCATGACAACAACAAGTAAGTCTGGGAAGACAACGAACGATTAACCCCAAGTGTTCCATGGGGCGTTTAGGCATTTAGTCTGTTGAGTTCAACCGGATCACATGTGCTATGCTCGTTTCGTATGGTTGAGTGTAGGGGTACCTTGCCACTCATCACCACTAATAGAAAATCAAAGAGGTCTACTCCTAAAGTTTGCGTAGCTCACCTAACAATCCTAAGATACCTTCAACCATTCACGAATCTTCCTAATCTACTATACCTATCCTTGATTGTATTCCAATACAAGGACATCTTGTAAGGTATCCCATACACAACTTTGTATGGTGATACCTAAAGACTAGCTTAATAGCTATTGTTGTAGGAAAACTATACCAATGATAATAGACTATCCTAACTATCTAAGAACTTAAAGGTGAAAGATTGAAGCATGTCCTCAAACACTTAATTAAGTTTCTTAACCTAGCCAATAGTTTATGGATGATAGATTGAGCTCATGTCTAACCTAGTGGCTAGGCTATCCATGAATACATGCCAAAACTAAGAAGTGGATTTGGCATCATGGTTTGAGACATTCTTAGTAGGAACACCATGCAATTGCACGATCTTAGAGATGAAAAATTATGCAATACCATCAATATTGACTGAATTTTTTATAGCTAGGAAATGATTTGACTTGATCAAAAAGTCCATCACAATAAGAATGACATCCATTTCATCCCTAGTTCAAGGTAAACTATTAATGAAATTCATTCTGATTGCCTTCCACTTCCACTTTGGACTAGTGTGATGGTACAAGTAGCCACTTAATAATTGGTGTTGAAGTTTAACACATTGAGAAATCAAACATTTAATCACAAATTTTCCAACCAACTTCTTCATGCCTTACCACTAATACAATCTCTTCAACATCTAGTATATCTTATCGCTATTCAAATGCTTTTGAAGTCTACTAATATAAGCTTCATCCAGTAGACATTGCCTCAAGAAATTAGGCATACAGACTTGATCCTTATGATGAAGAAACCCAAGTGCATCCACTAACATTATAGCATCACTAGAATGATTTAGCTTGTTACACTAAGAATCATGTTTCTGTGCAACATGAATCTCACTTTTCATGTCCAAATGGTCAACAAGCTATTGATCTTACCAACTACATAGCTCAAGGCATTTGCAATAATATTCCTATTTAATACTAGATGGTAAAATTAAAATTGGCTAAGAGTTCAATGCATCTCCTTTGGAGAAATTTCAACTACAATTGACTCATTAAATACTACAACCCATTGTGATCTATTCAAATAGTCAACTACTTGCTAAACAAGTAATAACTACAAACCTTCAAGGTAAATAATACCACTTCCAACTACAATTCATGATTTGGCTAGCACATCTCATAAGGCTTAAGCTATTGTGAGGCATAGGCTACCACTTTTCCCTCTTGCATAAAGACACATCCATAACCTTCTCCTAAATCATTGACACAAATGTTAAACAACTTAACTAGAGTAGGTAAAAGTAAAATAAGAGATGAGATGAGTCTACCCTTAAGTTCATCAAACACACCATCACAACATTGGCTCCACAAGAAACCAACATCCTTTTGTAACAACTTCATGAGGTATGAAGCAATGTAAGAGAAGTTCTCAATAAACCTCTTATAATAGGCTACCAACTCAAGAAAATTGCAAACTTCACCAATGTCCTTGGGCATAGGACAATCATGAATAACTAATATTTTAGCATGATCCACTTCAATGTCAGCCTTTGAAATAACTTGTTCCAAGAATTGAATATTATAGTACTAAATAGAATACTTAGAGGGTTGTATGAATTGTTGATCTTTTGGTATGTTAAAACCTTAGGGAAAATGGAAAATGTGCAAATATGTTTGTAATCTTGTAGAACTAAAAAGGAAAATGGGACAAGATGATTGAATGAGAGCTGATCTAAGACAAGAGCTATGTTGAAGATGTTAAAATGAGAGCTGGGATGGCATGATGAGAGCTAGGATGAAAATGGAGTCTACAAGTGAAATGAAGATGTTTTAAGGATTATTGAGATGCCAAAATGACAAAGAAATGCTTCAAAATTCATTATATACTTGTAGGCTAGATGTCTTTAATTGATATCAAACATCTCACTCATAGTAGAGATGTCTTGGGCCAGACATCTCAAGGTAGATATCATAATTTTCAGGTATACATCTTTCCAAAATTGAAGTGATTTTAGTTAAACATCTCAAGTTTTAATTAGACATCCAAACTAGTCATTTCATAGCTATTACATGATTTTTGAGGAGTTTTTGAAAATTCAAAGGGTATAAGAAAAAGTGTTATTCTTGAGAAATGTACAAGGACTATTCATTGAATATCATTCATTATCTTAATCAAGTGAATTGAATTTTTTCTTCATTATTCCTATCATTTTTAATTTTTTGTATGAATTAATAACTTCATCACAAGACATTTTTAAATTGAGTTACATTCTCTTCTTGAATTTTCCTTTTTTATAACCTTGCTAGGTTGATGTGCTTCTTTTGTGAATGTATCTTGTAAGCTTGTAGGGAGCTTGGGAAATTAAGTGGTTTTGTAGTGATAAAACACTCTAGTACAAAGCCCAAGTTTTGTAAAGGTTATGGGATCCTTGAAACCATAATTTGTAGCTTTTCTAGACCTTACGAGATTGAGTTTTTATCTAGTGAGAAAACACTACATGCAGAGCTCCAAACCTTATAAAGATTATGGTGTCCTCTAAACCACAATTTTCAAAGGAGGAAAGTTCAAAGGTGTGCAAGGATTCTACCATTTGAGTGTGGAGGTAACCAAGTTGGGAACAACATAAAAATTATGTGTGATTTTTGGTAACTATAGTTATTTTAAATTAGGGAATTTATTCAATTCTCCTTCTAAACTCTCAATCCTTAAGTGGTATTAGAGCTCAATACTCTTAAGCTTTAAGCTTAACATCTCAAGAGTGAATGACGGACGGGAAATCCTTCAACAAGACTCTTGTATTTGATGGAATCAACTTTATGTATTAAAGAGTAAGAATGCAAGGATTTTTTGAATCCATGGAATTCAAATTCTAGGAATCTATTTTCGAAGATTACATGCCACCCATTGATGATGAGACATCAACTACTAAGTGAAGAAACAAATGAACATAAGATGAGAGAGATAAGTTGATGTTTGATTCTAAAGAAAAGATTTGTCTTTATTGTGCTTTAAGAAAATTTGAATACATAAGATGAGAGAGATAAGTTGATGTTTGATTCTAAAGAAAAGATTTGTCTTTATTGTGCTTTAAGAAAATTTGAATTTAATAGAGTAGTTGGATGTAAGACTGCTAAAGAAATTTGGAACATGTTATAAGCAACCTATGAAGGTACATCAATTGTAAAATAATTAAAAATTCTAGTGTTGCAAAGTGAATATGATAAATTAAAAATGAGAGAAGGAGAAAAGATTAAAGACTACTTCTCAAGGACTAATGATCTTGTTGTAGAAATTAGAGGTACAGGTAAGATTCTACCCAAAAGTAATGTTATGATCAAGATGATAGGAACCTTGCAACTTGAATTCAAATCCAAGGTAACAACCAAGAAAAAAACTATAGGATTTTTCAAATTTAGTTGAAACTATAGGATCCTTCTCATCCTATAATATAGGAGATGCTAGATTACAAAACTATTCCATAAGCTTTATATCTATTAGTCATCTACCACTACCATCACTTTCCAAAGCATCCTATGCTAATGGTAAACTAGAGTTCTTCTCCATATGTTAATAGAGAAACTAAAATAGATAGAAATTAATATTTTCTTGGTTGATCTCCTCCTCTTGTGATGGAGTAGGAACCAAAGTGATAGGTTTATCTTTCAAATCTACCAAGAGCTCCTCCATTTGATTAAAAATGGAATTAGGTATCAATTTTGGGTTACTAGGCCCAACATCCATCCTTCTAGCATGACCATGCCCAACTCTAGCACCTATCATTACTACACATAGTAACACAAAGGAAAAATTAGCAAAAACCTATACTTTGATACCAACTTGTAATACCATCCTTCCTATGCCTTAGGTTACAGAACATTAGATTAGATAGAACCCCTAAAAAAATATCTATTTAGGGCAAGAGACATGATTGAATGAACTACACAGTGAAAGAAACAAAGAAACCTAGCATGAAGCCATGACCCTAAAGAGAAGAGAAGAGAAAAATAACAACAAAAGAAAGAAATACAAGAATATAAAATCATATAAATATAAAATACTAGAAAAAGAAATAAGATAACATAAATTATAAAATTGGACCCCATAATATATATGAATAATATAATGTTATAACTCTAAGCTATACATGATCCATAAATTCTTAAATAGGAAAAGAGAATTAATATCTAATATAATGTTTAAAATGCTAACATATAATATCCAAAGCTTTAAAGTGAGACATAATATCATCAAGCTGATGTCATTATATCAAATCCTTAAAAAGCTTCCATCTTTATTCTAAACCAATCATCCTAAAAATAAAATGAGTTATTAATATATAACTTAATAAGAAACCTCAAAAACATCTCTAATCATCAAATTGACAAATCTCATGGAAATTAGGAGGAGCATGGCTAACCTGAAAAATATGTTAGCTCAACAAGCATACTAGCAAACCACCAAAACATCTAGACAAACATACAAAAGCATGGTCAAAGCATCCATCCATTTTACAATGCTAAGACCAAGATTTGCACATTTCAACCATCACCATAAACAATGAGGATATCATGCACCATACTCAGTGGCTTATGTGTATTATGTTATCATGTGCACTTGTCGAAACCCAAAGAAACATGAATCCAAACCAAACATTAAATTATTATGCATATGGATTTATTATTAGTATCAACTAGGACATGAATTATTATCTAGAACATCATTTCCTATGTTTCCAAAACATACTAATGTTAAAGGCATCACCCAAGACATTACCTCTAATGTTATAGAAGTACAAATGAAAAAGAAAAGGACTAATGAGGCATGGAATCACCCTCTCTTGTAGGATGGAACTACAACAAGAGGCAAACTTGTGCACTCCATAGTGGGGGTCAACCATCAAAATCATCTCTAGGGATCCCATCTCCAATTGACCATATAAATATAATGCTAGTTCTAACATCCAACAACTAAATAATACACAAACATGACAACCAAACTAATGGTGGAGGGTAATAATGAACAAGAGATTTTTTTGTCATCTAGATATTAAATAATCTAAGAGATCCTCATAAGAATACTAATCTAGTAAGTCACATGATACTAGTAGATTATGTCTCATCATGTGGCAATCTAGAATCACAAGGAACCAAAACCTATAGCCAAGAAAGCTCACATAACTCAACCATATTTCAAGATGCCAACAAAGTAAATTCAAAAAGAGAGGATTTAATAGTATTTTAGAAAATCTTAGAGAAATTTCATGACATTTTAAATGATAAGTATCTATTGAGATGTTGTGACATCTCAGTCGAGAAGTCTCAAGTGAGATGTCATGACATCTCAGTCGAGAAGTCTCAAGTGAGATGTCATGACATCTCACATGAGAAGTCTTCGATGAGATGTCATGACATCTTGGATGAGATGTCTTTGATGAGATATTATGACATATTAGGAAAGATATCTTGCATGATAGTAAGATATCTTAGGAAAAATTGGAGATGTGTTGTCTCAAGATAAGACATCTCACATGAGATGTGTTGGCCAAATATTAACATCTAGAAGTAAGATGAGACTTCTTACTTGGGTGATTGGCTTATGGGTGGGATGTATTGCAAGAGGTTTGTATTGGAAGAGGTTTGGTACATCTTGAGTGGCAAGAAAACACCATAAATTAGTAGGAAAAAATTCCAAATTAATAAGAATGGATAGGGAAACAATTGATAAAAGTTCAACATCTCAAGAATAAAAATCACCAAGGAGCAACAATAATTACAAGCATGGTTCAGAAGCTCAAATTGGCAAAACCACATATTTAGAAATCTTAATATGAAAGATTGAATTTATGAAAAAAATTAGAATTGGATTTCATAAAATCTAGAAATATCAAGTTGAAGGAATAAAAACCTTAAAACTAAGACCACAATATAAATGATAGGAAGAGGAATTCAACCAAATCAATAAGCAACAAATAAATCCCAATGGATATGAAAAGATGGAAGCAAAAAAATGACTCTACATAAGATACCAATATGAATAGAATTCTCCAAGACTTTAAACTGATCATAATGGGAAAAAAACATCATACTCATCTAAAATTCTAGAGATCATTTGCACAAAAAATGATGACAGTTCTAATACCCAATTACCATAATAAAGCTCATGAACCAGTAAAACCCAATCCTACCAAAATGTTGAAAAATATCACAAGACCCATGCCTAAAAGGATAAAAAAACATTACTAGAAATGATATACTTAGTATAAAATCTACCAAAATATTAGTCCAAGTAATCAAGGAAAAATCCTTTAATCCATAAATTGCATCACATGCATTCAAAAAAAATAAAAAATAAAATCCATCCCATGAATGTGCACAGAAACCTATAACTATAAATGGGAAAGAAGCCAAGATAACTCACTTCTTCATCTAAATGACTAAAAATGACAAGATATAAAAGAAAACCATTATGATCCAGACAATCTACACAACTGACCTTGCTCCAATCTCATAGTGCCTCTCGTAGATCATCGAAGTGTATGAAAGAATTAAACCATGGAATTTTTAATGAAGATTTACTAGAATACCATGGAATAGAAGAAAACACAAATTTTCCAACCCACCATAGTGCCTAAAAAACTACCAAAAGTCTTTTCCATATTAAATGTAACTTCATCTTCCACTCGGATAATCTCACATATCATAGCCATTAAAAGAGAAAAATACCATAAAACTCTACAATGCTAAAAATATAATCCAAAACCTCCCACCATAGATGAGTATGATAAGTCTAAAATAAATACATATAAAAATTATACATAACACACATGTTAACATATAAGAGTCATCTACCACATATTCTTTAGATCATACCATGTGGTCTGGAACAAATTAATAATAATAATTAAATAAACCATGAATCATAAGCCATGCTATGATTTCAACCAAATATCATGAGATCCTATCATACTCAATAATAGGATTAGTGCACACCTGCTAGATGATAATAAAAGAAAATATACATATAATTAAATACTAAGAATTTATGTAATATTAACCAAGAATCTAGACAACCCAAAGCTCATCATCATAATGCATCAAATATACTAAACCATATAAGCATATAGAATATACAAGAGTGAGCATTGAAATATTTACAACAATCACACATACCAAGGATGTCCAAAAGTATGGGCTGTTATAGTTATGATTTCAAGGGTCTTGGTTTGAGAGCTAGTCAAAATAGGATATATTCTTGTTCATGTTGCTAATTGTTGTGATTATTATGGTTCTATGAACTTTAGATATTCTACTTGGTAAATAAATTTTATACTTTTTTGATTTTCTTGCTCTAGATTTAGTATGTGATGAGTGGCAAGGTACCCCTACACTCAACCATACGAAACAAGTGTAGCAGGCGCGATCCGGTCGAACTCCGCAGACTAAATGCCTAAATGCCTCATGGAACACTTGGGGTTAATCATTTTTTATCTTCCAAAACTTACTTGTTGTTGTCATGGTGTATGGTTAAGCAAGTCCAAGGTATATGATTTTTATAGCTTTTCTATTTTTCTCCTATGCTAAAGGGTGAAGGGTTGAGAAAGCTAACTAACTCTAACTAAGGACCTAAGTCTAAATTAACTAGCATCAACATCCGTTCCCACTTACCGTACACACCCTGAACTATGCAACTGTGGCTACCAAACGCTAATCGTTACTGGGATCACCACACGTAACGCACGTGCTCGAAGTGGTCGTACTGAGGCACTTAACTAGCCTAAACGTNTAAATCCTATTCCATGCACTGCAAGGTTTATCCACAAAGCTCGTCTTTATTGCCGTACACAACTTGCGTTCAGGTACAAAGCTGCTCGAATAAAGATCCATTCACTTGGGGACTCCTACTATGGGCACATGGAAAATATTCTATCTCTGGAGTGATCAAACTACCAGAGTTTCCCTACTTCTAGCCTAGGATGGGAAATGAGGGGAGTGCCGCCTCTTATTTATAGATTTTCCGGCGCGCGATATCACGACGGCCGCAATATCACGTACGCGATATTGCGGTGCATGCGATATCACATCTCATCAGTATGTATGATGGTACAAGAAGCTTGGGATAAATAAATATCCATTGTAGTTATGATGTTATTTGTGGTTGAAGGTTGAGGATATGTTCTATTTTAGTCATATGTTGTTAAAACATTGATTTTTATATTAAATTCTAAACTTGATAATTTTTTGACTATGTATGAGATTTATACAATTATTTTGAGCTTCCTAGGAACTACAAAGGATGCCTTATAGTTATATGAGAACTTCATTGGACTATCTGAAAGTATAATGTTTGTCTATTTGTTTATGAATTTTAGTTTGAGCTTATAATTTTACTATTTTTTATTAATGACAGGTTGTGTTACGCTTGTGTCTTGGTTGCAATGATAATTTACAAGGACTACAACTTGTAAAATTATCATGGTTAGGTCATAGTTATGATTTTAAATACATAATGAGCTAGGAGGCCCTTATGGCTAAGTCATGATGATGGTTTTAAGCAGATTATAAGTCATAATTGGGTTGCAATAAGTGAATAGTAAATTTTTATTTCTATTTTAGATTATAGGTTTAGTAATAGTTGAGTTATGTTGATAGGTATAACCCCATTGTGAGTCATAGTAAACTTGTAGTTGGTGAATTAGGAAGGACTGCAATCCTTGGTCAAGTTACAATGGCATAAAAATAAGCAAAATAATCCATGCATGTTGATTGATGATTGATCACGATGATGGGAAGTGTTTGTACAAAATAATTAGACATGCTATTGAGATTCATGACTATGCCTATATGCCTATTAATTTTGTATTCATCTATTATGTTTCTTGCCATGTGAAACATGTAGTACAAGTTACTTGTGTCTAGTAGTGTGAGTAGGATAGCATAACCCCTCATTGTAGGGTCCCATGATCTTATGTTATGCTTGCACGTGTGTACAAATAGCTATTGGGCTTATGGGGAATGCATAGATAGATGTTATATTTCATTATATTATCATGTAACTTATATATCATATATTATGAATATGCTGATTCCCATGCATATGCATACTAAATTTGTTGGATGAGCTAGATAGATGATTATGATTGATAAGAGTAGGGTGTGAGAGATGTATTGAATATTGAAAAGTATGACCTTGATCCATGTATTGTTATGTTATAATTTTTTGATTATGATGATAGAATCATTAAATAATTAGTGATATTTAATAGATTATGTATATTAGTTTGATGATATGAACATGTTGTACTTATGTTATGGAGTTCATAGGTTTAATCAGTCTTTTGATTGGAAGTTTTGTTAATGAGTTATGAGTGGCATCCATGGCATTAGTTGGAATAGGGAAAAATTATGAGAACCTTAGAAAATTAGAATAGTGGTAAAGGTACTATCAATAGGAAATTTAGAGTAAAAATTTAGTGAGATCCTTAATCTCCATATGTGATGTTAGTGATGATGATATGAATGTATAATACATATGTGATAGCATGATATATGGAAGTGAATTTGAGACTAACAAATAATATACAAGATATTGGTTATTTGCAATATATGAGCTATAAATGCGATTGAGATTTTAGTTATTGCATGAGACATGGGTTGTTTATGATTAATGATGATGCATGTCATGATTGAGTAATGATGCATATAACATAGATTGCTTGTGATTATATGATTGATTAAATACTAGGTAATGGTAAGCATCTTGGAGAAGATGTATGAACCTCATTGCATGTATGTTCATGACATTAGTATCAAGCCTCATCCTAAAAGCTAAAGAGCATAGGTTTACTAGCCCCTACGACTAGTCATGGATCTTTGGAGATAGCATGTATACAAATTTATCCTCTAAAAGAATCATGATCTAAGTTACAATTAAGGTAATAACATCAATGATTGGTAATGATTTTGTCTTGTTACTAGTGAAGTAGTAGTATAAAGATAATGATGATTAAATCTTAATTGCTACTAGTGGAATTTTGGTATAGGTATGTTGGTGGAGAAGCATTAGTTGTCATTCATAGTGCATTGTTGATGGATTGCTAGTTGTCATATCAAGATAGGAATTACATATGTTGGAACATCATGTGATGTATTGGGGCACTAGTTACTAGGTAATGATTGGGTAAACACATGTAGTAAGTCCATGAAGCATAGGTTACCTTGCAACTAATGGAGTTAGGTAGTGGACTAGTTAGTAATATGAGAGGTAGTAGCTATTTTATGTCTTGATGGTCATAGTGATTATATGTGTGTTACTTTTTGAATGATGATGATGGATCTAACACTTGTTTATATATATTTATGGGATGATTTCATGTTGGATAAGATGTATGGTTAGTTAATCATTGACCTTGTTGTAGGATATTTGAATTACTCCCATAACTCTCCTTCAACATAACTACCTTATACATTTATAGGAAATGTCTAAAGACTTTCACTTAGATTTTTATTAATCCCATTTGATGCAAATGATGGAATAGAGAGTTTTAAATATTCCTAGGTCTAAGGAAGATGTTGGTATCATGTGTTTACTATTGGTTTCTATGTTTGTGTACTTGTTATCATATGAGATGGATGCTTCTGCTTCTGGGATTGATATGGACCATCATTAAGATGATGTATGATTGTATAGTGTATACATTGTTTATATATACAATGTGTATACCAAACATATTAATTGACACATTACATTATATATGCTTTATGGTTATGTATATATAGCTAGTTGGTCATGGTACTTAACTAATAGATAGTCATGTATGATACAATCTTTTGAATCATATATATGTATAGTACTACTATTTTTATATGTATTTCATGGTTTGGATAGCCCATTTATGAATTGGATTTATGGGTTTTTTTTATTCCATTTGATCCACTCATTATCTCTTTAACTTGAGCAAAAGCACCAATAACTTGTAATGGACATATCAGGTCTAAAATATTATCTTTGAAACATCATCCTCTTTGACTTGTATCTAATGATATCTTATCCTGAGATCAGTCTTCTAGAGTATATTAAATTTTTGAAGCTAATTAAATAAGAAATCTAGGAATGGAAGAGAATATTTACTTTTTACTATCACCTAATTAAGTTACTTGTAGTCAATGCATAATCAAAAGTTTTCATCCTCCTTCTACATAGACAACACTAGAGAACCCAAAGAAGATACACTAGGAAAGATCAATTATTTGTCCATCACCTCTTATAGTTGAATCTTTAACTTTGATAACTCTCATATTTATATCCTTTAAGGAGTCTTTGAGATATGCTCTATAATTGGGTATCACTGAATCTTGTACTTTACCTCTTTTTTGGATGGAAAACCTAGAAACTTGGTATGAAATATATTTGGAAACTCTCAAATAACTAAATTTTGATACAACTTTGCTATCTTAGAGAAGAAGATTGATGCCATGTAGCAATTGTATCCCTTCTAAATAATTTAATAGAATACTCTAAAAGGCACCAAGTCCAAATGAATGAATATAGAATAAGTCTGAAACTCGATTTGCTCACCATCTATAGTCCAAAATTTGAGGCTAATACTTAAATACAATAGTTAATCTATAAATAAAATAATATTATATTCATCAAGATTCATTACATATAGGTCACTAATTCACTACCTATCCTATAATATTTCTAGCATAACTTTGAAATTTTTTTTCACCTAATCTCATGATCCCAATGAAATGCATAGATAATTTTGGATATAGAGCATAACATGGAAGAACTACATGGGATAATATGCTAGGATTTATGAATAAATGACTAGTTCTAGCATGAAATAAAACTAACACAAGAAGGTCTAGGATCATACCTCTTATCTTTATAACTCTATTTGTTTGCACATCTAATGACTATGTTAGGACATACACCTAATACATACCTCACCAACTTGACTACTGGAAGAAACATGTCAATTGACTACTAGAGTTCTTGGTCCTTTACCTCTATCTCTAGTACCAGTTGATATCTACTTTGAGTACTCCCTACCTAATGCCCTGGCTAACCACAACCATAGTAGTTCAAACATTTCCTTTGAACATGTCTTGAATACTTACATTGATAGCACATAAGAGAATCCCCATAAACTATAGTAGGAGTAGTGTCACTATCTACTCACTGTTGTTGATCCCCACCTAATCCTCTACTTACCTAATGTCACTCACTTATACTTGTAATCATGTAAGTAGCACAACATCCTATATCAATTGGAGTGACCTACTTCAATATCACTCTATAACATCTTGTATGCCCAAACCAAGTTCAACTTAAGTATGGATCAATTACTAGTGCAATAATAGTTATAAGTTAATGTAAAGTATATGGATTTTAATCATACAATCAAAGCCATAGTTCATGTCATGAAAATCATACAAAACATACACTAAACTAGAATTATAGTTATATATGTGTTCTAAAATTTGTACATGCAATACATATGTTATGCGATACATATTATGCTAACTATCTAAAAATTAGAGTCATCAATTCAAAAAATTAAAGGATATTAGCTAATACATCTTATACATGTCTTATACATATACATACTATACATACAAAAGAGTAACCAAGGCTCAAGGATCATGCAATTCAAAACTATTAGTAAAAACATCCATTTCTTACATAAACACATATAAAAATATATATAGAAACTTGGATCCAAGGCCTTCATCTCCTTCCTTATATCTACTAGTCTCTTGAGCTTTTAGATTTATCACTTGTGATGAGTCATGTTCAATTGGTTGCGTCAACAAGGCCTCATCAACATAGCCTCAATGAGGCCTAGTTGACGCATCTTACCATGCATTAACGAGGCCTTGTTGATGTAGTGTTGATACTTGGCTATAAATACATGCATGTAGCTACATTTATGATAATTAGATATTGTAGTTGTAGTGAAACTCTTGCGGTTTTTCCATTTGAAAGTTAGAATTTTTCCTGAGTGCCTACAACAAGAGTCATTGAGTGTATAGATCTTTATTTGAGCATTGTTGTACCTAAGCACGACAGTGTGTGTGACAATAAACACAAGCTTTCTAATAAACCTTGTAGCACTTTGGATAAATTAGCTATTTTATTTATGCATTCAATGTTTTCAATTATTTATTAAATGTTTTCCATTAGTTATTAAATATTTTCTAGTTATTACATTAATGAAGTAATTAAGCTAGATAGATTACACACATAAGTATGACTACTTTGAGTGTAACATTTATTCGCTTGGTAAACCCAGTAGTAGTATTGCTTGGTACGTCCAATAGTGTAGAGCTTGGTCGCCTAGCAATGGATACGTGGGTTTAGGACATGTACAAAAAGTGGGATTGGATGCTTATGTTAGGAATAATTAAATGATAGTTAATTAAATTCATTTTATGCACATTTTAAGCACCAAACTATAAAACAAAAAATGATAAAAATCAGATGTCATAGTTACACTTAACCATACCAACGAACGTCACCAATGTAATTTGGAAGACAACAATTGACCTTAAGGCTAGATTCACTTTCTAAAGGACTAGTGCACCAAAAATGATAAAGTCTACAGAATCCAACAAGATCACACATGAACGCTTTGTGATTCATATGGTTCAGCATAGGGGTACCTTTCCACTCATCATTATCACCATTGCCAGAGACTTTATTTCTGGAACATGTGCTATTTATGTCTAAGTGAATACCATTAATATCATTGTACAAATCTTCCTGCTATACATACAATTATAAAAGCACATTGATAATTTTATTTTGTTTTGCAAAATGTCTTTTTCTTCTTGCAAGCACAAAGATACCAGACCACCAGTCCCATAAGAATGCAAGGTGGTATATACTCATCTAGATGAGTTTGTGCTAAACTTCACCTACATCCCACATTAGGATGAATAGCTATGATGGCATGATATGGAGGGAAACATCATCTTTCCCCCAAATCAATTTGTGCCTAGGATGTTGTTTAAAATCCTCAAGAAGCTATGCATAGAATATCTTCATGAAGAATATGTTGTGAATGGATATGACACTCAAAACTACTATTCTAATGAAACACAACACAAATGAGATTGATGTCAGGAGAAACTTCATGAACCTACAAAGGGAAAACATTACACCAATCCCATTTTCCTTAAAAATCAAGATGACACTGAGGATCCTCCTACAGAAGGTTCTCAACATGAAGATTCTCCATCCTCTGATACTAGTGACAAGGATGTGAACTTGCACCTACAATCCACTATTCATAAATTGGGTTCAGGAAAAAGTGACAACCAAATTAGGGACTTGGGCAAGCATCACAATAGCAAGGGATCTAAGGATGATGATCATAATAAATGTAAGAGTGGTGGAAAATACCATGGTGGTGGTGGTATTTCACCTTCCTCTTCATTCCCTTCATCTGATTCTAAGAATTCCTCTTCATCTGATAGTTCTCATGGAAGCTGCTATTGAAACAATCGTGATGAAGGTGATTAGCTAGATAACAATGACCGTGAAGGCCACCAAAACTAAAAGGGATGGCCAAAACCATCATTAGCATCATTAATGTAGTGATGATGATGAACCTCTATTAGCAACCTGAAGTATGCTCAATATTGCAAAGGTAGTTAAAATTTCAACTAGGCATATGAAAGAAAGTTAGATCAAGCACTTAGACATGAACGATATCTCAAGATTTAAGGGGGGATACAACTCTAATCTGTAGACACATCTACAAGATTTTTATGAATTGTGCCTTATAAAACATAGAGAATGAATGACAAAAACTCAAACTATTTCCTAGGATACTCATCAAGGAAGCTGAAAGTTGGTACCAATCTTTGGAACTAGAAACTATTCCTTGATGGAGTACCATGTTAGATCTATTTAATGAAAAATACTAAACATACTCCAAAGTGTTTAGTTTGAGAAGGAAAATCCAAAGCTAGAAATAGAAAGCACATGAACCCTTTGATGCCACCATGGGTACATACTATTCACTCTTACATTGATGTCTTGGCCTTGGTTATTCTTATAGGAAACAACTTCACCACATCATAGATGAGCTTAGAGTAGAAAATAGAAGAACCCTTGAGGTGTATGTCCAAGGAAGATTTTCTAAACTGAGGGCTTATCATATCTAAAGGCTAATTGAGTAGGTAACAAAAGAAGAAGGTGAGCTACAAAAAAGGGAAAGTGCTAAAGAGTATAATAGGGACCCTTCCATCAGAAAATGAGAGGTTTGATTTTGTGACGAGGAGCAATCACCACTTGATGAAGTGGTGAATAGAAAGACCTTGCCCATCCAAAAATCTATTTTCAATATTTTAGCCAAGGTTAACAAGTTATGGGACTCTTTGAATGAAAAAATTCAAACTACTTTGAAGATTACTGAAGAATCCAAAGAGCAAAATAGTAATCATAATTACAAGGGATGAAAGGAAGCTGAACGTGCCTCCCAAAGAGGTAAGGGTAAAGTTATTGTGGTAGAGAAAGTTGTGGAGTCTAACTCTAATGATGAAATTGAATGTGACATCTGTTAATATGAGCATCCAAAGGTATGTTGTCCTATGATGTCACATTTACAAGAGTCTAAAGTGTACACATTGAATCCTTGCCTAGCACATAGGCAAGCTCCAAGATGATTACCTTATCCTCAAGGTAATCTAAGGTAGTTCCACCAATAGTAAAAATCTTACCATCCAAGTGGAACTCTTCCACAACCATATGAAAAATACCAATAGTAGTACCAACCACAATCATGGGGAATTCCACCGCCAAGGTAGTGGTACCCTTATAGGTAACTAGATTCATATGGGTACTATGTTCAGTAGCCGATCTCCCCTAGGTATTCTGTAAGTCATACATCATTCCAACATCACTATTACCCTCCAAAGTACCATCAAACACATTCACTATCTACTCAAAGGAAAAACCCATATCCATATCCATGTCATCCTCTGCATCCGTCTGTACATACACCACCACCTTCAACCTAGTTACCTCTTACCCTATCCATGTAGGATGAGATTCCTCCATAACCACAACAATGAAATTCTATGAGGGTTGTACACTCACAAACCATTTTTTAGCCATGTGGTCTAGACAATTAATCTAGGAAAAGACCCTTCTTCCAACCTAGTAGTCCTCTCTAGCCCTTACAACCTAGTTCAGCTGATTACCCTGCATCTCTAGCATCCTCATCCTTTGCATCAAACATCTTTCAGTGCCCTTCAAACCAAGTGTTTCCTTGAATTAGCACTGTAATGTTAACTCATGATATTTCTAAGAAGTCCACTTATCTAATCTAGGAAGTCCACTCATCTATCTATAGATCACTAGACATGAGCCATGCAAAGCTCTTCTTGACTTTGGTTATAGTGTTAATCTCATCTCCCATGACATGTACAAGGCCTAGAACCTAACACCTCTTAAGAAGAGCAACATTCATCTAGAATTAGTAGATTAGATTATTAATGTCCCTCTAGGATTAGTAAAGGACATTGTGACCACAATTTATGGGTGGTCCTATCCTATTGATTTTCTAGTAATCAAGGTGGACAACTACAAAAGTGACTTCCCCATCATTATGGGAAGGTCTTGGTTAAGCACGTTCAACGCATGTATGGGTATAAGGGATCTATCTTTAGAAACATCCAAGGAAAATGAGCTAAGTAAGATAGAGAAGGAGCATATTCCATGCATTGTATACAATGATAATGGGTGCAATTGCATGAAAATGATTTGGTTAATCAAGAGAACATACATTAAAGCATGCAATCAGTGTGCACAAGAGATCAATATTTACAAATGCCTATACACAACAACAAAAAAATAGGAGGGGCACTCAATGGCTGATAGCTGATTCAAATAGTAGCACACTACGCATGGAGCCAACTGAGAGCCTAACATGTGCATATGTTGAAGGAATGGATAAAATTCAACAAGTTCATTCCCAACTCTCTGATGAACTAATGATACCTATTGGGGAGAGTTGGAAATCCTAGATCACTTCAAGTAGGAGCCTCTAGAGCTAAAATCTTTATTGACCGGTATGGAGTATGCATTTTAAAAACATGGTAAACTAGTCATAATTAATGTGAAACTTGCTTCTAAACAAAAAGAAAAGTTATTGAAGGTGGTGAATAAATGCTCAACAAACTTTGCTTCACCATATCTAGAGCTAATAGGAATCAATCCAAGGATATGCCAACATCACATCTACACTGACTCACCTATGAAGCCTAGAAGGTAGCTGCAAAGGTAGTTGAACTCCAAATTGAAGTAAATCATCAAAGAGGAAATAGAGTAACTCCTCAAGGTGGGGTTCATCTATACAATTGTGGATAGTAAGTGGGTTATTCCACTCATAATTGTATCGAGGAAGGATGGCAAATGATAGGTTTGCATCAACTACAGGCTATTGAATATGGCAACATTTAAAGATCACTTTTCTTTGTCATATGTAGATCAAGTTTTAGAAATCATATTTGGGCATTATTATTATAGTTTCTTGGATGATTATAGTGGCTATAAGCAAATCCAAATTCACCAAAATATCAAGCCAAGACAACATTCATGAGTCCTTGGGGGACTTTTGCATATTGTAAGATGCCATTTGGTTTGTGCAATGCCCCTACAACATTTTAATGCTTGGTCCTTAGTATCTTTCAATAGTAGACTAGTAATGGTGTTGAAGTATTCATGGATGAATTCTCCACCTATGGAGCTACATTCAAGCAAGCCTTGAACCACCTAGATCAAGTATTAAAGAGATGTGTTGAGATAAACTTACGGCTCAATTGGAAAAAGAGCCATCTCATGGTCCAAGAAGGCATTGTGCTAGGGCATCAAATTTTGCAAAAATGGATTGAGGTAGACCTAGAAAAGATAAGGGTCATCTAAGAAATAACACATCAACCAGAGACTATTAAAGATGTTTGGTCATTCCTTGGACACACTAGCTACTACTGGTGATTCATAGAGAATTTTTGTAAGATCGCAAAGCTATTGGTAGAGCTTACAAAGAAAGATGCACCTTTCATTTGGACCAAGGCATGTGAAGATACATTCCAAAAATTAATGGAGAAGCTCATAGAAACACCAATCCTACGAGCACCAGACCAGTCCAAACCCTTCCACATCATGATAGATGCATCTAACTATGCTTTGGAAGCAGTACTTACATAGATGGATGATAAGAAATGTTCATACTACATCCACTGTGCGAGCTAAAGTATTGTGGGAGCATAGTTAAATTACACTACCATAGAGAAAGAACTAATGGTATTGGTGCATGATCTAGAAAATTTTAGACACGATGTGCTTGGTTGCAAATTATTTGTGCATATGGATCATAGTGCAATCTACTTCCTCATGAACAAGTTGACGGTGAGCCCTCGTGTCATACGATGGCTGGTGATCTTGTAAGAATTTGATCTCATGATGGTAGATTAGAAAAGGACTGAGAATATGGTTGTTGATCACCTCTCTTACATAAGATGGGATAATAAAGAGGAGGAGATCCTACTCTCTAATCACTTTCTAGACGAACTCCTCTTTATAGGAGAAATAAGTGAACAAACACCTATAAAAGCAACATGGTATAATGGCATCCTCACTTACCTTTTCACTTAGGAGATGCCACAAGACTTGGATTTTAGGAAGAAGAAAAATTTTCTTCACCAAGTCAAATATTTCATGGAAATTAATGGACACCTCTAAAAGATGTGTGTCAATGACCTGATTCATTGGTGTGTTCGTGATGAAGATCAACTATGCATTCTTTAGGATGCTTATGAAGAGCCTTGTCGAGGCCACTATGTAGGAATCCACATGACCATAAAAATATTCATGTAAGGTACTATTGGCCTACAATATTTAGGGATTCTTAGTAGTTCATCAAGTCTTGTAAATGTTGTCAAAAAGATGGGGGGATTACAAATCACATGGAAGGTCCTCAATAGTGGATTCAACCACTAGAGCCTTTCAACATATGGGGCATTGATTTCATGGGTTCCATCACATCCATGTCTAATGGAAAGACATATATTATAGTAGCAATTGACTACTACAAAAAAATGGGTAGAAGTAGTAGTCGTTACTAATTGTACATCATCCACTACTACTAAATTTATAGAACAAAATATCATGAATAGGTTTGGGATGCCATGTTCACTGATTTCCAACAATGAAACTCATTCCATGGGTGCCACCTTTAGAAAGTTAATTTAATGCTTGGGGGTAGAACATAAATTGACAACATCTTATCACCCCCAAGTTAACAATCAAGTAGAGGTAACCAACTAGAAGATCACAAAAATACTAATGTGGACCATTAGAAAATATAGGTAAGATTGGAGTACAAAGCTTAACAATGCTCTTTGGGCTTATCATTCAACATGGAAAATTCATATTGGATATTCTCCCTAAAAGTTAGTGTATGGGAAACTTCCAATGCTCTCGATTCAATTTGAGCTCTATACACTCTCAACAGCCTATGATCTAAATCTTGACCTAAGTCTAGCATAGAAAGATAGACTGATAAACCTGAACATGCTAGAAGAAAACTAATTGGTGGACCCATTCTTGATTGAGATGAATAAGGCATTTAGTAAGCAATGTCATGACCTTAGAATTAGGAAAGTAAAACTTCAACCAGGAGATAAGGTTTTCTACTGGAACCCTAAACATGTACCCCAAAAGAAAAAATTCCAAACATTGTGGGAGGGATCTTACATAATTGATCAAACCTTTTACTTTGGGACCATTTTAATCTAAAAACCTAAATTCCCAAATAAAAAATAGTTGGTCAACATCCAACAAGTAAAGCCTTTCCTAGAACCAAAACAAGCTAGTGCAGCTACTGCCTCAGCCGATGGACAACCACATTCTATTTTTCAATTCTCCTCCTTCCAACTTCGTTGTGGTAGATATGGCCATCCATGCTAACCATCCATATGGCTTCTTAGTTTTTTTTACCTTTTTTTTCATGTTTTTGATTTTTACAAATTATTTACTTTACAAATTTTTGATTTTTCTAATTTTTCTAATTTTATACCATCTTTAGTACCTTTGAACCTTCTTGACTATTTTTCACATTCTTATGTATTTTACTTTGTTTTATGTTATTCAAGTCTGATATTTTCTCATTTTTGCTAATAAAGAGTGTTTTATTGTCACAGGACATAGTGCCACTATTGCTATTTACTAAAGATGATTTGTGCTCAATGTTGTGATTGTCGATGTCTAGTTTCTATTTTTGAATTCTAATGTCTGATGACTTTGACATGGTTTATTTTTCATGGAATAGGTAGTGAGTCCATGTCATCCACCCATCCAATGAACTATATGGTTTTTCTTGTTTTGGGAATTTGAGGTCCCTTTCATTAAAGAAACATTTAATCAATGAGTGGCCTTGGTAGTTTTGGAATTAGGAAGGATTCAAAGGTTTGTAAAGGGTGTGACTTCAAGGGAACTCAATACTCTTTATACTCTTCTACTTTCTTGAGTGCTTCAGTGTGTTTCCAGAAATTCTTACCATTCCATACCACCCACTAATAAGAAGTGAAATAACATTGTTGCATGGTGTGGTTTCCATAAAAAAAATAATGGGAATTTAAAGCACATCCCTTTGACACAAATAAGTCCTTGCATGGTGTGATTCCCATTTCTAAAAAAAGAAAAAAACAACAACAATGGGAATTCAAAGCACACCCCTTGGACAAATAAACAGGGTACAAGCATTAGTTATGAAACTCAAATAGCATGCACCTATGCCTGAAGGTCCTATCTAACTAAGGCCCTCTCTCTTACTTCCTACTTCTCTTTTGTTCTTTTTGTGGAATGGTGGTTGTTTTGTGAAAGCACTTTGGTGTCTCAAGTGAGTGGATTGGTCTTAGAGTGGTGATACGAAGTCACTAGAAGTGGCTGGTTTTGGTTTGGACTAAGGATGCATCTTCTTGGGTCATTTTAAACACAAATTCTAGAAGGGACTTCTAATGATCTCAATTTGGAACTCCATTTCACCTCCTATATCATCCATCCATGTTGACATAACTCACCTCACTACTATGTTCTATGTTATGCTCTATGTTTTAGTCTAATGTGTTAGGATTCTTGGGTAGATTCTTCTGGGTTGGTCCTTAACTTGTCATGATCATTAAATTGACTATAGGGTCCACAGACTCCTTAGTTGAGGTTATGCAAGGGCAAAAATGGCATGAGTCTACTATGGGGAGGACCCACTTGCATAGCTCTTAGCCTGGTTAGTTAATGTTCCTTACCTTTAACATTGCTAGAATCCTATCTTTCACATATTCCCTTGAGTATTCAACTCAGTGCTCATTAACCTTTTATTTCATTCATTCACTAAATAAAATTTTCTCCATTTTTTCAAATTTATAAGATTCAACACCCTCCTCTCATATTTTTATATTGTTCTTGGTTATTTAAGCTTTCATTTGATCCCAATTTCATCCAAAAATTCCTTGTATTTTGAAATTTTGATCAAATTCAATGATGGTCAATGGTTATGTCAATGAGGCCTCATCGATGTAGTGCATACATGCTATATATACTGCCTAGCAGTTAGGAAATTTTTTTGTCATTTTCTCATAACACATAGGGAGTTTTTGCAATTTTTTAGAGCCCAAAACCTTCCAGACTCATAACGTCCCAACCATTTATACAAATCACTCCATTTTTCAACCCTACACTTACCGAAGGTAAGATCTTTATCATGGGGGCTACAAACCTTAAGGTTTCTAATGAAATTTTTTTGAAGATTTTTGTAACTCCCCAAAGGGTTAATAACCTTAATAACATAAAAGCATCAATGTTTTCAAAGATTAACCCTTCCAATAATTTTTAGGATGGTTTATTAAGGATAATACATAAATAAAATGACAATTGGATTAATTAAATCAACTATAATCACAACTTAGCCAAAGTGTAACAATCCTTAAGAGATAAGGTATTTCAATTATTTTAAGGTTACATAATGATTGCTAATCCATGGTCTCATTGTGATTACAAATGACACCAAAATAGAAACACTTATAGGAAGGAGAACCATCACAACCATGGGAGAAGTAGCCCAAAGTAGGAAGGGCCAACAAGAACAAGGCCAAGAATTACCAAAAGCAACCCATGCAATGGGAGCCAAAGTGGAATCTTTCAGATAGATTCCAAAAGAAGAAGTGCCAATAGAACAATCCAAAAAATGAGAATTTCCTAGACTAGTGCCAAGGCTTGAGGTCACCTTAACTCAAGATTGCCTAGACATCATTAGGTCTTGAGAGATTCAAAGATCAATTCTTCAAGAGATCAAATTTGGGCCATTTTTGGAAAAATCTCTAGAGGATGTCAAAACACAACTGCAAGCCTCTCCCATGTGGCTAGTCATCACATCCAGTGGGGAATGGTACATAGAAGAGACATATCTATTCTGGAGGAGCTGAAGGCTAAGGTCCATTGTCAAAATCAAGGACATTCAAGTGCCCTACTAGGAAGAAGCTATTGCACAGGCACTTGGGTTGCTTGACACTAGAACATTGTTGGAAAAACTATCCATAAAAGATAATCCTAAGGCTAAGAGGAAGTGGACGCATCGATGTTACAGGGTTGACTATAAGGATTATAGTTTACTCACACCGATAGAGTGAAATTACTTCAAGATTTTGGCTTATCACCTAAATCCAATGGTGAGGCCTAGCAAGGTAAATTCCTTCTCCACCCGAGCATGTGCCTCTCTAAGTAGGAAATTTTCCATGAACCTTCCACAATTGATCTACTTGGAGATAGAGAAGTGCTTCAAAGAAAATGAACATGAAAGAACTTGTCCTTTCCATGCCTCATCAAAAAACTTTGCAAAAGGATAAGCATTGTTTGCTATTCTAATGATACCCTTATGTATGCTCCTTTGGCCTCATGGTCAGAGAACATAAAAGAAAAAATGCCAGTGACAACCCAAGAAGAGGAGTAGCCACCACCACCACCTAGTTAGGAAACAACACTAGAGGCTCACGTAGTTATTGAATGCTTACAAGAAATCTGAGAATAGCTCTTGAGTGGACAAGAGCAACAATTAGGAACAAGTGGAGGAAATCCATCTATGTATTGGCCAACGATGAGTCACCTTTATGAGGTGGTTAAAATAGTTAGCCAAATGGAGAGGGGTGATCCAATCTTTCCTACCCAACAAATGTAGCTACCTATGAGGTTGGATCCCAATGCTCAAGATGTGACAGTGTCACTATTAACACATCATCTATTCCCAAAAATCTCTGGTAATGCTACAAATTTCTTCGTATGTTTGGAGGAAGGCAAAGGGGAAACTGTCTTGGTGATGTAGCACCAAGGGTAGGAAATAGCAGCTAAAGTGATGATTGACCATGTAGCTAAAAAATTAAATGCACCCATGGCATCTATACCAAATGTATCTACACTTCAAGATGTATAGATGTCCATAGGCATGGTTAGCAAAAAGTTTGATGTAGCCCAACATGAAAAGTTGCTGGAATGATTGGTGGAAATTGGGCAATCTACTCCAAACATCTTTGATATTTTGAAGAACATCACTGCAACCCAGTCAGAGTTGCTAAATGCAAGGGGTAGATTCATTATTTTGAAGGTGGAACTAGAAACAGCTCAAGAAAAAATCAACACTTGGCTGCGGAGGTTGTCAAACTTCTTGTCTAACTTATAGATCCTACAATCCTTAGCCCAATAGTAATAAGAGAAGAAGCTTTCAAATAGCTTTAAGAATGATTCCAAAAGGTTGAGGAGGAGGTAATTATGTCCATCTTCAAATAGTCCATAGCTAAAGTGAAAACATATTCAATTCAGAAGGACTTGAATTAGATGCACCAAGAGAATGAAGCCTTGAAAACACAAAATTATTACCTACAAAATGTTAATGCACCAAAGGACTAGATGTAAGAATTTTTTCATCAACAATAGGAGCAACTTGCCAAGGTAAACATTGAACTAAGGAAACTAGTTGTAGAGAACCAAAATCTATCAATGGAGAAAGTGCATGCCTTGTGCTAGAAATTTGCTATTGAAATTGATACCTAAAAGAATGAAGCCCTTAAATTCAAGAAAGTGAAGAATCACTACAAGGACTAGGTTGTCCTAAAAAAATAAATTAATGAGAAACACATCTATATGGTGAAGGCAAAGATGAATGAAACCATCCAACAAATCCAACATGGAAGAGAAACATGGTAGCCCATCATTGATGGTATCGATGCCTAGAACAAAGTAGAAATCCACTTGAAGGAGTGGAAAATCAAGGAGATGACATAGTATATGGAGTTGGCCATTATCTAGTAGGAAAAATTGATAATGTTGATTGCTACACATTCAGAAAGATCAAGAAGAAGAAAGTTCCATGCATCCCATACAGTGACATAGGGTGTAATTGCGTGCAGAGGTCATGGGTTGTGCAAAGTTTAACATTGCCTACATGCAATCAATGTGCACAAGTGATTAACATACAAAGATGCTTATATGCAGCAGCCACACAACAAGAAGACATCTAGTGGCTGATAGCTAATCAAGAAAGAAATTCACTCAGATGCATGGAACCAACTGAGGGTTTGACTTGTGCTTACATCAATAGCATAGACGCATTAGAGCAAGTACACCACCAACTTCCAAGTCTTAACCTTGAAAATATCAATTGGGGAAAGTTGGAAATCCCTAAGAAATTTAAACAAGAACCCCTTGAGCTAAAATCATTTCTCATTGGTATGGAATACATGTACCTTAAAAACAAAAAACTAGTAATTATCAATGCTAAGCTTGCTCCTCAACAGAAAGAAGAACTACTGAAGGTAATAAATAAATGGTCAGAATCCTTTGCTTGGTCATATTCCAAATTAACTGGAATAGATCCTAGGATATGCCAACATAGAATTTACACTGACCCCTCCATGAAGCCTCGAAGACAACCGCAGAGGCGATTGAAACCTAAGCTGAAGCAAGTAGTTAAGGAAGAAATCGAACAGCTTCTCAAGGCTAGGTTCATATACCCCATTGTTGATAGTGAATGGGTTAGCCCCTTAGTTATTGTGCCTAAAAAGGGAGGCAAATGGAGGGTGTGCATAAATTTTAGGCTACTAAATATGGCAACATTCAAAGATCACTTTCCATTGCCATTTGTCAACCAAGTCTTAAACATCATCGTAGGGAATCTCTATTATAGTTTGCTGGATGGATATAGTGGATATAACCAAATAAAAATAGCCTTAGAAGACCAAGTCAAGACTATGTTCGCTAGTCCTTGGGGAATGTTCACATACAAATAGATGTCGTTTGGCTTGTGCAATGCCTCTGCAACATTTCAATGACTAGTTCTAAGCATATTCCAACAGCAGATAGGGAATGACATGGAGGTCTTTATGGACAACTTCTCCACTTATGGAGCAAACTTTGATCAAGCCTTGGACCAGTTGGAGAAAGTGTTAAAAAGATGTGTAGAAACCAATTTGAGATTCAACTAGCAGAAAAACCATTTGATGATTCAAGAAGACGTAGTACTAGTGCACAAAATCTCATACACAAGGATAGAGGTAGACCCCCAAGAAAATCAAAATTATCCAAGGAATTACCCATCAATCGGAAACTATCAAAGATATTCGATCATTCCTTGGACATACTAGCTACTATAAGAGATTTATTGAGAACTTTTCAAAGGTTACCAAACCATTGGTGGAATTAATGAAAAAGGACGTACCTTTCGAGTGAACCAGGGAATGTAAATTAGCTTTCCAAACTCTAAAACAAAAGCTAGTAGAAACACCCATTCTACAAGCTCCTTACTGGTCCAAACCATTCCATATCACGACTGGCACATCCAACTATGCTTTAGGAGCCATACTAACACAGTTAGATGACCAAAATCATCCTTATTACATCCACTATGCAAGTAGAAGTATCGTTGGTGCACAACTTAATTACACTACCATAGAGAAAGAATTAATGGCTGTAGTGTTTGTACTAGAAAATTTTAGACACTATGTATTGGGATATAAAGTATATATACATACAGATCATAGTGCAATCTGGTTCCTCATGAATAAGACAATGGTAAGCCCTTGTATCATACAATGGCTTGTAATCTTACAAGAGTTCGATTTAATGATGATCGATCATAAGGGCACCGAGAATGTAGTTGCTGATCATTTATCTCGGTTGCGATGGGACAACAAAGAGGATGAGTATCCAATTTCTGATCATTTCCTTGATGAATTACTCTTTTTTGGTGTAGTGAATAATCAATCACCCATGGAGACAAACTGGTACAGTAGCATTATTACCTATGTCCTCACCCAACAAACACCACAAGAGTTAAACCTTAAGAAGAAAAAATAGTTTCTTCATTGAGCCAAGTACTTTATGGAGATCAATGGGCAACTTTACAAAGTATGTCCCAATGGCTTGGTTCGATGGTGTGTTCTTGATATAGATCAACTGCAAGTTCTCCAAGACACTCATGAGGGTCCTTGTGGGGTCATTACGCTGGGAGATGAACAACCATCAGGATCTTGCTTGTAGGATATTATTGGCCTACATTATTTTGGGATGCCCATTGTTTTGTCCAATCTTGTGAGCGCTATCAACATGATGGGGGAATGAATAATAGAACGGAGGATCCGCAACAATGGATTCAACTGTTAGAACTCTTCAACATTTGGAGAATTGATTTTATAAGGCCGATTACACTAATATCCAATGAAAAAGATTATATTATTATTGTCGTTGATTACCTAACAAAATGGGCCGAAGCAGTTGCTGTTAAGGATTGTACATCATCTATAGCTACACGATTTGTTCAACAAAAAATCATAAATAGGTTTGGTGTGCTACGTGCACTTATTTTAGACAATGGTACACACTTCACAGGTGAAACTTTTTAGAAATTAATGCAATGCTTAGGGGTTGAGCATAAATTGACTACACCATACCACCCCTAAGTGAACGGTCAAGCAGAAGTCACCAACAGGGAGATTATGAAGATATTGACAAGAACCATTAGCAAGTTTAGGCAAGACTAGAGAACTAAACTGAATGATGCTCTTTGGGCATACCACTCCACATGAAAAATTCCTATAGTCTACTCTCCCTATGAGTTAGTGTATAGTAAATTACCAACGCTTTCCATTCAAATTGAGCTTCGTACACTATCCACGACATGTGACCTCAACCTTGACTTTGATCTAGCACAGAAACAATGGTTAGTAATCCTTAACTTGCTAGATGAAAATTGATTAGCTACCATGTCATCTAATGAATTGCACAAGGCCTTCAATAAACAATTTCATGACCTAATGATTAGGAAAGTTAAATATCAGCTAGGAGATAAGGTTCTCTATTGGAATCCCACACATGTGCCACAACATACCAAATTTCAAACAATGTGGAAAGGACCTTATATTATTTATGGAACTTTTCCTTCAGGGGCCATGAAAATATAAAAACCTGAGAGCCTAGACAAGAAACTGTTGTTTAACATGTAACAAACCAAACCTTTTCATGAGCTTAGGACAGCCAGTACACATGCTACCTCTGTTAGTCGACAACCTTGCTCACTATTTCAAATATCCTCCTTCCAACTTAGTCATAGGGGAGATGGCTACCTATGCTAACCATTCTAGGCCCTAAATTCTTTTTGAATTTTTATTTTACACATTTTTGTTTTACAAGTTTTTGTTTCACACATTTTTGTTTTACACATTTTTCCAACTTTTCTTATTTTTGTTTTACACCATTTTTCATATTTTTACTATTTTTTTGATTGCTTGATTTACTTTTATTCATCATCCAATAAGTGCTCATGATGGTGGATTGAATTATATCATATTGATTGCTAATGTTTGGTTTTTACCTTTGAATTATGATGCTAATATTAAGGTATGGTTCTTTTGGTAAAATAGGCAATGAGTCCACGCTGTCTGCTCATCCATACAACTCTATGGTCTCCTTTGGCTTGGAACTATACAATCCCTCTTTTCCTAAGTAAAATTTTAATGAATTGGTGGCTGGGTACTTTTCAAACCAAGGAAAGACTCAAAGGATGAAAAGGGTGTGACTCCAAATGGATTCGATGCATTTTTTTGGCCATTCTCTTGAGTTCTTGGATGCTTTTTCTTGGGTTTTCTGCCATTCTAACATTGTTAAAAAATTGGGAAGCTGAGTGAATAAAAATAAGTCTTTGCATGATGTGGTTCTCACGCAAAAAAAAAAGAGAAAAAAGAGAAAAAGGTGAGAATTCAAACCACACCCCTTAGACATAATAAAGCAATATGGGCTACAAGCACTAGTTATAGCACTGGAAAGACATGTTACCCATGCCTGAAGGTTTTCTCTAACTAAGGCCCTTTCTTGCTTCCTACTTCTCCATCTCACTCTCCTTGGGATGGTGCTCAATCTTTGTGGAAGCATTCTTATTGCCTCAAGTGGATGGATTGGCCAAGTGTATTGATGTGAGGTTACTAAATGTGGTTAGTTTGAGTCTGGATTTGAAATGAGTTCTACTTAGTTATCTTAACCATGAAATACACAAGGGCTTTACACAACCTTGTTCTTGGGATTCCATTCCATTCTCTCCTCTCCATCTTTCTTCCCATTTTCCACCTCATTGCTAGTTTTATCATTAGTCTGTTCTGGGTTGATGCATTGTTTTTCTTTGGTGAATTCTTGTGGGTAATTTTTTAACTCTTGCTTCCAAATGACATTCCTAGAGCCTACGAACTCTTTGGTTTGTGGGTTTGTTAGGGCATAAAGGGCATGAGCCTGCTTTGGGAAGGACCCACTAGCATTTCTTTCTGGTGCAATTGTTAACTTCTTTCCCTTAAACATTTCTTGCAATCAATCATTTCTTATTTCATCCCCATCCATGGCATCCATTTTATTGACGTTGCTGTTGTTATTTTTCCCATCTTTCTTGTTCCTCATATTTTTCGATCTTATAGCTACTGGAGGTTTACTCTTAGTCGTGGGGGGCCTGGCACAAATTTTTTAATTTTTTCTATTTTACTAATTGCCTAACCCCTACACCTTGGGTAGTTGCCAATGATAAATCTCTGAACTAGTTTCTACCATAACCACAACTTAGCCAATGTGCTTCATATCGAGGTAAGGTATCAACTGCATAGTGGATTATCTATCCTTGCTCATTTGTGACTGTGTTGTGTGTGCAGATGGAAATCATACAAAAAATGGACTAGGCTTGGAGGAAGCACCCAGGATGGACCAGAACTGAAGAATTTATGAAAGGAGCAAGTTTGGTGGTGTGGTTATGGATAAATAATGGAAGATGTAATCTTAGCATTGGCAGCAACACACTTCATTTTCTTTCTCTCTCTTTCTCTACAAGCTACCAAATAAAGGCTTGAATGTCATTTATGTACGAGTGTTCATCACAATGGTCATGAACACTAATGTTGTAATATGCTTATTGATTCATTCATTGCGCATGTTGAGTTTTTCATCCCATTCCACTATCAGTTATCAATTAGTCAATAATCCCATACCTTCCCAATATTTTGTAAGGAACTCAAGGACAAGTTTTCATTCAGTCATGGGGGTATGATGAGAGCAGGTTACTTTAGCAATTATTCTAATTATTAGAGTAGTTACTCTAGCAATTATTCTAATTATTAGAGTAGTTACTCTAATGGTTTAATCTAATTATTAGAGTAGTTACTCTAGCAGTTTATTCTAATTATTAGAGCAGTTACTATAGCAGTTTACTCTAATTATTAGAGTAGTTGCTCCCAAGCCTATAAATACAGTGCCCAGGCACACAATTGAAAAAAAGTCTTTTATCAGTCAAATAGCGAAACTCTTGTAGTCTGTTTAAAAGTTAGAGTATTTTTCAAGTGCCTATAGCAGGAGGTCTAAGTGTGGAGAGATCTTTATTCAAGCATTGTGTACTTGAGGACACCTTGTGTACGAAAATAAAGATGGGCTCTCTGATTCATCCTTGCAACACTTGAGATTTGTTTTCTTACGCATTTATTTAACTTTATTTTCTTATGCATTTATTTTATTTTCTTATGCATTTATTTTATTTTATTTTATTTTATGCACTTTACATTTATGTTATTAGCGTAGCAATTCATTTTGATCAATTAATAAAATCATTAAATTACACTCCATACGATCACTTCAAGCATGCATATAACACTTGGTAACCGAGTAACAATTAGCGTTTGGTAATCCCAATAGTGTTGCACTAGTTCAGGATGTGTACGACAAGTGAGAACTGATGCTGGTGTTAGGATTAATTAGAAATTAGTTAATGAGCAGTTAAGTTAAATTAGTCACCTAGTTATCTCTCTCCTTCCCTACTAGTGGAGGACATAAAAACATAAAAGCTATAAAAATCATATGCCTCAAGATTACTTAATTATACAATCATGACATATAGGTAAGCTTGGGAAGACAATAATTAACCAACTCGTCCTTGTTCCACAAGGGTGCATAAGCACTTAGTCCTTGGAATTCAACCAGATCATGCATGAAACACTCATATTCGTATGGTTGAGCATAGGGGTACCTCACCTCTCATCACCTAAGATCATGATTATCCTCCAATAGGGTCTTCTTAGGTTTTAGATGCATACCCTAACTCCCTAGTTAATGTTTCTTTAGTTGATTCTAATGATTCAAAGGTTTGGAAAGATTTCATTATGATATTGAGGGTCCACAAGTGTTTAATTTTAGTGGCATTTGTTTCCCCATGTTGCTCCAATAGCCTAGTAGGTCTACCAACCATTGATTTAGCCTAGTTTCAATTGGTTTCATCTCAACTATAGAGTAATGCAAGGGAGTCTTCCTCTAGAATTTAATCAAGCATGAACACCTCAGTAATTGTATCCTTGCCAACTAGTTCATTGGTCAACCATGTACATGTTTGTAACGATGACTAGGGTAGTTAGGATCAAGGATTCCACATAGCCAAAATGGATTCTAGGAATCTGGTGGTTGTGACTAAGGATCCTAGGCTATCTTGGTGTGACTTTGAATATCTCTCTAGCTTGGTTCTACTCATGATGATTTAGTTGCTCATCCCAAACACCTGCATGAATTTGGCCACTAAATTCTTACCTCTTCCACCACCCAATGAGACTGGAAAACCTAATGAAATTTATTTTTCTAATGCTGAAAGGTCTCATCTTTCCAAAGGACTCTTATAAATAATGTGTTTTTATTTTTCTTAATGTGCATATTCTCTATTTTGAATGGCTTTAGGATGTTTTATATAACTATTTTTTGGCTTTTGATTTTAGTGCCCTATATGAATGCTTGGGAGTTTTTTCATTGGTTGAAAATGGAGTTGGGATTTTTCCTCCCCTAAGTTGAAGCATGATCTTATGATGATTTTCATCTTGATTGGCGTCATGGTCTAGGTGTTCATTTTTTTTGTTGGAGGATCTTCTTCCCTCTATGAAAATACTACAATTGTAGTGGCTAATTTGGAGTTCACCACATGCCCACCCCCCTGGTAATTGAATGAACATACTTTTCCTCTAAAAAAAAGCAAGGAAAATAAATCCTAGTCTATCCAAAGAACAATCAGAATTCATCTCTAACTTACTATCACATCCTAGAAAAGTGTATTAATTGCTGGGATTAACAAGTAATATTTCTATTGGAATACCAAGTTTTATCATTGCTAGGATTACCAAGCCAATACATGTTAATTCTCAAAGCTAGATCATGTTTATTTTAACAATTATTATAATGTAATGAAATATAAACATTATGCTAAAAGTAGTAAAATAATAAGAAAAATAAATGTAATAAATATAAATCTATGTTAAGTTAGAATGTTACAATGGAAGAAAATCAATCTCAATCTTATTGTCATTTATAAATTAGGTCAACGTAAAATTTTCTTGATAAGATTCTAGAAAATTGAGTTAATTCCATGTTGTGAGAACTTTTGGACTATTTACTAAGTCATGAAATCAAATTGTAAGAGTTTGGCTACCATGTGACTAACTAGTATCATAAATATGGCTGGTAAGATATATTTGTAAACATTTAATAATACTAAGATGTTGCACCTATGATGTTAATGCTAACAAAAAAAGTATTTTTTACTATTCATCAATGATGTTTCCCTAGCAAAAATTTGCATAACCCTTGTTTTGGAATTGATGAATAATGAAAATTGCATTCCATTAGCTACAATGTCGATACTCTGATGTCACATCCTATGATGCTACATTGTAGATGTGACATCTTACAATTTGTCCTTACCTATCAATACATGCATTGAAATAGTAGAAATATCATATTTTAGTTCATATTAGGTAGAATATACATTATTTTGATTTTTAATTTCTTATAGTAGTCAACAAGTTTCTATAACATGTGTTGAAGTTAGTTGTCTGAAGTTTTTATTCAACTAGTTATGTCTAGATGTACCCATGAATGACAATAAAGATTGAGATTGACTACTTCACATTATAGGAACTTGAATTATAGTGAATTTAATTTCTTGCATTTTTTTCATGTTCATTTAATACTTTAATAGCATAGCATTTCCATTTTCATCCATATTAATCATAGCAAAATGATTGCAACTAATCTCAAGTGTTAAACATGTTTCAACTTAGTAATCCTAATAGTTAATGCACCTATCTAGGAATATGATGGAAGATAATAAAATAAACACTCATAATCCATATACTAGATTAGAATTTATTTTTTATTAGCTTAGTTTTTATAAGATTCAATTTCTTTATTATTATAGAAGTATATCACAATCACATTAATATCATTTATTATATGTCTCAACTATACTTAACCATATCAGTTAAGGATCACTATAAGTATAGTTCAAAAGATAATAACCTACAATTAATCCACACTACTTCCAAACATACAACTTATCTCTCCCATGGATTATGACATTGTCTACCATGATACTTCTAGGTTGTATGGTTGGCACTGTGCATACTTGGTACTTATTAATGATGATGAGGATGATAAATAAGTCATGATGCTTAGATATTAGAATAACTATAGCATTGGTGCTAAGATTTATTCACTAGTATCAATCTTGATTCATCATATATTAGTGATTTTCTCTTTTCTAGTTCATGGATAGTATTAGTTATGTAGTATTTCTAATAATAAGCTAGAATACTTAGATTAGTGATTTGTTGGTTAATGGTGAATGATTTATATTGTCCTAACATGTTGGTGACTATACCATGATATTATCCAAGCTTTGAAAGTTTTATAAAAAGGGTTAGAGATGAGTTTTTTTTTTTCTTTGCTTGAAGGAGCACTAACTCTTTCTTACATATGTATTATGTAGATGTTGTAAGTGCTAGTAGTGCTAAAGGTAGGAGTAACCATTATGGAAATACATGTAGATTTTTTCTTATTTTTAAGAGGAAGAACTAAGTTGATTAGAATTTATTAATGAGTTTAATTCTTATGATTAACATTATAAAATACTAGGGAAGGGTATCAAGAAAAATCAAAACACTTGCATAAAACTAGCTAGGAAAAGTGAGTAGACAAAAACTACCAAACTAATAGAGGACACCAAAATAACAAATAAAAGCCACCCAATAGCTAGTTATGCCAACTTAAATAAAATCAATGTTAGCCATAGAGAGTGATTTGTCAATCTTAAGGATTTCTTGTAAAGTTATTATGGCAAACATTTTCTTGAAAAATACTAATGTCTCTCATATTGTAAAGACTACAAAGAATTCTAAAGCTTTTGAATTTTTTTATCAAATGATTTATATAAATTCTTGTGAAAACATATCATTTCATGATTAATATTTTTACAGATTATTAAATATATTTTCCCAAATAAGGATTTTACATGATTGATTTATGCTATCCTTAAGTACTATGAAATTAATGGTTTTCATTACTGCTATTTTTTAGAATCTTTATTGCTTGTCAAACTAGCTAATTCTAAAATGTTTGAGTAATCAATGGATCTTAACATTTTTATGTATCCATGTAATAAATTTATTACTTGGGAATAGAAAGTATATTTTGATCTCTATTATCCTAATTACTCTAAAATTCCTTACTAAATTGAATTAGAAAAACTTCCTCTTAATGTTTAAGTTATTAAAAGAAAACATGTTGGTAGCTTTAACACAATTCTAAAGGAAAATTCAAAAACATTACTATATGGTATGAAATGTAAACATTATTTTGTAAAGATTTATTTACGAAAAAGTAAGATAGAATTAACATTCATGGCTAGTAATTAGTGTTTTTCCCAAAAAAAAAAACCTTTCATACTATAATTTAGAAGGATGTGTAGAAATTATCATCATGAAAGCCATGTGATTAGAATCTATCTTATTATCAATATAAAATTTATTTGTGAGGAAAAGAAACAATACTTTTTAGAAAGGCAAATAATGGTAGTTTTCAGCATGCACAAATGAAATCTTCTTCAACAATTTTTTAACCTTTTACTAATTATTTTAATTCTAAAGTTGCTAATAAATTCTTGATGTCTAAAGAGAATTCCTCTTTAGAAAAATAGAAATTTTTAGTAAGGCCCAAAAATGGACATAATACTATAGATGGATTTCACTAAGTGCAACACAAAATGAAGAGGCATGTAACTATTTCTTTCAATTTAATAATCCTAAATGTATCTCCTTATCTCTCTACTTCTACTATTATTCCAAATGTTATTTTATCATATAATGTTTATTCACCTATTAGAGACATGGATTGTGAGACCAATGATGAGCTTGTGAAATTAAGAGTGGAAACCTCCTCGACCACGTCTCAATGTTAGTTTTATTATAGAATGTTCAAGCTCTTTCTAATAGATCCCAAGCAAAAATTATCAGGGAGTATCTTTAAAACTAGCTTTTATCTCCAATTTTTTTCCTATAAGAAATTAAGATTTTAATGCATGTATTAATTTTATTTACAAATGCAATTTAAAAACTAGATTATTTTTTACTATGCATGAATTTAATAAATGAGGAATTTGTATTCTTGTTAATAAAAATTAGATATGAAAAGTTTAAATTTTGGTTGTGATAACCTAGGAAGAATTATTTGGATTACTTATCATAATAAAAAAGGATACTTTGTAATCTATAATATTGATGCTCCTAATAACTCAAAATAACAATTAAAGGTTGAAAATTTCTTCTATCTCTACCTAAAGTATTTTGGATTATTAAAGTTAATTTCAATATCGTTGAAAGTTATTTAGGTAAACTTGGTGGTGTTCCTCCTAATATGTCTTTTCAGGAAAAAGAATATTAGTTCAATTTTTTTAAAAAAAAATATTTTCTTTTTGATGTTAGCTCATTATTCCCACATCATTCAAATCAAAGGCATTATTCTTGGTATAAATTATATAAATTTTTTCTGAATAGATAGATTTTACATCTCTAAGGTTTTCTTTTAGAAGCCCACAAGAAAAGTAGAAGTGCATACAAATGCTACTTTGTCAAACCATTTTCTTATAAGCATTTCTATCTCTATAATTAATTCTTTCTCCTTTATAAAGCATGAGCTTTTTCATATGAATGCTAATATTTTCAAAGATCCCAATGGGAAAATATTTTGAATTCTTTATAGAATGTAGAAAAAATCCTACTAGTGATATTTGTTGGATTGAGTGGTAGGATCAAACTACTTGTAAAGTTAAAAATTATGCTAGATGGTTTGGAAAGAAATTTGCTAAGCGTAAACATCAAGTTGAAGAAGATCTTAGAGAGTCTATCAAGAAAATGTGATCTCGTTTAGACTAGAATCTTGTTGATTTTAAAACTCAAAAAGCCTAAGTAAATCTCATTATTCTAAATAATGTTGGGATGCTTTTGAATCTAAAAATGCTATTTGTAAAAGTCATGTGGATTGGCTAAAAATTAAAGAAAACCCTTCAACGAAATTTTTAAAAGTTCTATAAGGATAGGGTCAAATACCTAAATTGGAATCACTTTATATAAATGATTCCATCATTACATATCTTAAGACTATTAATAATTTTTTATTAAATCATATATTTTATATTTTTTTCGTTTGAAGGTTTTACTAAGGAATCCCTTTAGGCATCTAATATGCATATTCCTCATCTTATAAAAAAAGTGCATCTAAGTATTTTTGAAGAAAAAATTACAAGAAATGAAATCAAAGCAATGACCTTTAGTTTATCCTATGGTAAAGTTCCAAGTTTTGATGGGTTTCCAATGGAATTTTTAAAAAAGCATTAGAACATTATCGAAGATGATCTCTTTCTTATTTTCTAAGAAGTCATTACAAATGTTTCTGTTAGTAAAAATATTAATAAATATGTAATTTATCTTCTTCATAAGAATAAAGATCTTCAACATATTACCAATTGGAGGCCTATTATTCCTCTTAACAATACTTACAAAATTTTACCAAAATGCATGGCTTGCCAAATTTAGAAGGTATTGAAGATATCATCAAACCTAAGTAGATCCAGTTTGCTAAATGTAGACATATCTTAAATAATGTTATTATAGCTTGGAAGGGAATGCAATGGTCTTGTAATACTAACAAAAATATTAATATTAAGTTAGATTATCACAAAGCTTATGATATAATTGAATGAAATTTCATTATTTCTTATCTCTATGAACTGGATTTGGTGATTATTTATTTTTTTTATTCATGCCTAGCTCACTAATACTAATGATCAAGTTTTTACTATTTTTGGATTAATTTTCTCCTTTTAACTAAATATTTGGTATGTTTATTACAAGCTTAACATGCTAGTTAGTATCTACATTCGATAACACCATGATTACATATATACACCATTACAATGTGTAGCATCATCTATAGTGTTTTATGTTATATGACTTAGAGTTTATAGTTACTTATAGATAATTATATTGCTTACATTTCTTAACCAATGTTGATTTTTTGTTATGTCCATTCACTTTTTGCATGTGATCGTTTGCTACATTTATATAAGTGTTAATTTTGGTTTTCCCAGTGGAAACAACATTACATAACACAATACAATAATGAAGACACTTGGGGTTAATACTATTATTTTCCATTACATTCTTTGTTTATATTTTAGCTATAACTCATATAACACTATGGATTTTATTATATTCATGGTATATATTTATCTTTATTTCAATAGTCATCAAATTGTTTCTAATGTATTGGACTTTTTGATCTAAACATCACAAAACTTAACACTTTCTTCTTTAATAAAACTTGCCAAGATTATTAATGAAGCATCAAAGTGTTGTGTCAATGGGCCCCTATTGATATGGCCTCGCTGATGGGGCCCCTATCAACAAGGCACCATTTACATGGTGTTTCCCTATCAATGGGGCCACGTCGACATAGCATTTGCTACACCTATGGGGCCCCATCGACATAATACTATAACAAAAACTATAAATACGAGCTCCCCAACTGTGTTTATGCATTAGAAGTCATAGTAGTAGTAAAGATCTTACAATTTGTTCATTCAAAAGTTAGAATATTGTCCTAAGTGCCTGCAACAAGAGTCATTGAGTGTACAGATCTTTATTCGAGCATTGTTGTACCTGAACCACACTAGTGTGTATGGTAATAAAGATGAGCTTTGTGATAAACCTTGCAGCATTTTGGATAGTTTAAATGTTTTATTCTTGCATTTAATGTTTTTAGTTATTTGTTCAATGTTTCTCAATAATTAAGCTAATTAAGTGAGAAAGTAAGATAAGCTAAATAGATTAAATACATAAGTACCATATCTTCGAGCATAAACACATATTTTCTTGGTAATCCCAATAGTGTTATTGATTAGTGCACCTAGTAGCGTAGTGCTTGGTAACCCAATAGTGGATATGTGGATTCAATACATGTACGAAAAGTGGGACAAGATGTTAGGACCAATTAGAGATTAGTTAATTAGTTAAATTAAATTAGTTATTAAATAACTTTATCTCTCTACTTTAAGCACCAAAGAACATAAAAAAAATAATAAAAATCATATGCCTTGATTACACTTAACCATACCATGTGCATGAAAAGTGTAATTAGGAAGACAAAAAATGACCTTAGGGCAAGGTTCACTTCCTAAAAGACTAGTGTATCAAAAACTATAGAGTCTGCAGAATTTGACCAGATCATGCATAAACGCTTCATGATTTGTATGGTTGGGCATAGGGGTACCTTGACTACTCATCATTAGTGCTATTACTGGGGACTCTATTTGTTAAAACATGTGCTATCTAGGATTAGTAAATATTTTTGATATCATTGGATGAACCCAAGGTCAACATCACTCTCACATGATATATCATTACCAAAGCACACTAATACTTTATTTGTTTGCAAAATTTCTTCTTCTTTTCACAGGCATGATGATGTTAAACCACTAGTCCCATAGGAGTGCAAAGTGGGATATACTCATCTAGATGAGTATGTGCCCAACTTCACCTTCATCCTACATCAGGATGAGCAATTGTAATGGTGTAATATGGAGGGAAATATCATAATGCCCCCCAATCGATCTATGCTCATGATGTTGCTTCAAACTCTTAATAAGTTAGGCATCCACAATCTTCAAGAAGAGTATGTTCTACATGACTACGACTATCGGGACTACCATCCTACTGACACACAACGCAAGAGAGATCAACACTAGAAGAAGTATCATAAGGCTATGAAGGGAAAATGAGTCACTAATCCCTTGTTCCTATTGAAACAAGATTACAACGAGGATCCTCCCTCTGAGGGCTCTCATCATGAAAATTCTTCATCCCTTGTTACTGATGACAGGGGTGTTATCCTGAACCTACAATCTCCAATCAATAATCCAAGTTCAGGAAAAGACGGTAGTCAAGGAAAGAGATTAAATAAGCGTCAAGATAATAAGAAATATAATGAATGTGGCCATGACAACAAAAGGAAAGTTTGCAGACACCGTGGTGATGGCAGTCCTCCTCCCTCTTCACCCTCTTGATCTACATCCTCTTCTTTCTTTTCTTATGATTCTTGGAAGACATTGTAGAAGGAATAATCATGATGGAGGTGCTCAACAGGACAAAAATACTAATCACAAAGCCCATAATAAATAAATGGATAATAGAGGACATCATCAGTAACAAAAAAATCATGATGATGATGAGCCTCTATTGGTAACTTGAAGCATGCTTAATATTGTAGAGTTAAGATCCCAACTAGGCATGTGAAAGATAGTCAGATCAAGCACTTAGACATGAAAAATATCCCAGGATTTGAGGGGGGATATAACTTTGATCCATAGACACATCTACAAGCTTTTCACAATGCTTGTGCCTTGCAAAAAATTCAAAATGATTGGTAGAAACTCAAGCTCTTTCCTAGAACACTCATCAAAGAGGCTAAAAGTTGGTACCAATCCTTAGAGCTAGAATCCATTCGCAGATGAAGTACCATGCTGAAACTATTTAATGACATATACCAGACATACTCCAGAGTCTTGAACTTAAGAAGGCAAATCCAAGGCTAGAAATAGGAAACACATGAACCCTTGGATGCCATCATGGGTAGACATTATTCTCTATTACACTGATGTCCTAGCCATGGTTATTCTTAGAGGAAACAACTCCACTACATCATAGATGAGCTCAAAGTAGAAATCAAAAGAACTCTTGGGGTTTATGTCCAAGGGAGATTATCCAAACTAAGATCTCATTAGAGAAAAATGTTGATAAAGTAGTTTTCAAAAGAAGAAGATGAGTTGTGAAAAAGAAAAAGTGCAAAAGAATATAACAGGAGCCCTTCCATTAGGAAAAGGGAGGTTCGATTCTATGATAAGGAGGAGTCACCATTCAATGAAGTGGTGAATAGGAAAATCTTGCACATCCAAAAATCTATTTTTAATATTTTGAAAAAGGTTAATAAATTATGGGACTCTTTGGATGAAAAATTCCAAACTACTATGAAGATTGCTAAAGAATCCAAAGAGCCAAATAGTGATCATGACCATAGGAGGCAGAAATAAGTTGAACGTGCCTACTAGAGAGGTAAGGGCAAAGCTACTACAATAGAAAAAGTTGTGGAGATAGAATTTGATAATGATGTTGGATGTGACATCTATCAATATGAACATTTAAAAGGATGTTTCCCTATGGTGTTACACTTACAAGAGTTTGGGGTTTGGGGTGTACATGTTGATTCATTAACTAGCATGTAGGCAAGCCCTAGATGATTGCCTTATCCTCAAGACAATCCAAGGCACTTCCACCAGCAACAACAAGCTTATTATCCAAGTGGAGCTCCACCACAATTGTATGAGCAATACCAGCAATTGCACCAACCACAATCATAGGGAATGCCACCACCAAGATAGTAGTACCCTTACAAGCAACCAAATCTATACATATACTATGTTCAGCAACCCATTTCTCCATGAAGCTTTGCAAGTCATGCCTCATTTTAGCATCACTATTACCCCCAGAGTACCATCAAACTCATTCACCATCTACTCGAGGAGAGAACCCATATCCATACCACCCTCCACATGCATCTGCACACATCACTCAACCCTAAACCAAATTACCTCTTGCTTCATCAATGTAGGAAAAAATTCCCACACAGCTGCAACAATGAAATGCTATGAGGGATGTATATTTACAACCAACCTTCTAGCCAAGTGGTTCAGACAATCATTCCAAGAAACAATGATTTTTTTGATCCAACAGTCCTCCCAAATCCTCACAACCTAATGTAGCTATTTGCCCTATATCTCCAACACTGTCATTTTCTACATCAAATACATTCAGGAATGGTTTAAACCAAATGCCACCTAATATCCACACTATGATGCTAACTCATGCTATTTTGGATTGGATTAAGGCTGAAAACCTTACCATGAAAATATTTGACCTAGGAAGTCCTCTTATTTACTTGTAGATCACTAGACATGAGCCATGCAAGGCTTTTCTTGATTCTAGTTTTGGTGTCAATCTCATCTTCTATGATATGTACAAAGCCTAGAACCTACCACCTCTCAAGAAGAGCAACATTCATTTGGAATTGGCAAACCAACCAATCACTATCCCTTTTAGATTAGTGGAGGACATTGTAACCATAGTTTAAGGGTGGTCTTATCCTATAGATTTTCTAGTGATCAAGGTTGAGAACTACAAAGGTAACTTCCCCATAATTATGGAAAAGGCTTGGTTAAGAATGGTTGATGCAAAAATGGGTATAAGGGACCTCTCCTTGGAAATCTCCAAGGAAAATGAATTTGGACGATTAGAGAAGAACCATGTTACATGCATCATGTACAGCAATAATAGGTGCAATTGCATGCAAAAAATATGGTCTAGTAAAAGTAAATTCATCAAAGCATGAAATTAGTATGCACAAGAAATAGATATTCAAAAGTGCCTATACGCAACAACCACAAAATAGGAGAGCACCTAGTGGCTAACAGCTAACTCTGACAGTAGCACACGATGCATGGAACCAACTAAGATCTTCACATGTGCTTATGTTGAAGGCATAAATGAACTTGAAAAATTTCGTCACCAACTCTCTAATGATGAAGATAATGAAACCTATTGGGAAGAGTTGTAAATCCCTGATAATTTCAAGCAGGTGCCCCTTAGAGTTAAAAAATCTACTACCCAGCATGGACTATGAATTTTTAAATAATGGCAAGCTAGTTATAATCAATGGAAATCTTGCTCCTAAGAAAAATGAAAACTTATTGTAGGTGGTCAACAAATGGTCAACAGTCTTTTCTTGGTTATATCCTGAGCTAACTGGAATCGATCCAAGGATATGCCAACATCACATTTATACTGACTCAACCATGAAGCCAAGAAGATAGCCACAAAGGTAGCTAAGCCATAAATTGAAGCAAATCATCAAATAGGAAATAGAACAACTCCTCAAGGTGGGGTTCATCTATCCCATTGTAGATAGTGAGTGGATGAGCCCACTCATAATTGTGCTAAAGAAAGATGACAAGTGGTGGGTATGCATCAACTTTAGGCTGTTTAACATGCTAAAATTTAAAGATCATTTTCCATTAATATTTGTGAACCAAGTATTGGACACTATTTCTAGGCATTGTTGTTCTAGCTTCTTAGATAGTTATAGTGGCTATAACCATATCCAAATTGCACCTAAAGATCAAGCCAAGACATAATTCAAAAGTCCCTAGAGCACTTTTGCATATTGTAAGATGTCATTTGGTCTATGCAATGCCTCTACAACATTTCAATGCCTAGTCCTTAGTATTTTTCAACAATAGATTGGTAGCAAGGTAGAAGTTTTTATGGATGACTTCTCTACCTATGGAACTACATTTAGCAAGATCTAGATTGCCTTAAGCAGGTTCTAAAAATATGCATTGAAACAAATCTTAGGATTAATTGGCAAAAATCCATCTAATGGTCCATGAGAGCATACTACTGGGGCATAGAATTTCACAAGGGATTGAGGTAGACCCTAAAAAGATAAGAATCATCCAAAGGATCATACGTCAACCAGAGACAATTAAAGGTGTCTAACCATTCCTTGGACACACTGGCTACTACCGGTGGTTTATAGGGAATTTCTTTAAGATCACAAAGTCACTGGTCAAGCTTACAAAGAAATATGCTCTATTCATCTAAACCAAGGAGTGCAAACATGCATTCCAACTACTAAAATAAAAACTCGAGGAAACTCCAATTCTATGGGCACAAAATTGGTCTAGACTATTTCATATAATGATGAATGCATCTAATTATGTCTTGGGAGCCATACTTATGCACCTAAATAACAAGAAGTGTCCATATTACATCCACTATGCAAGTCGAAGCATTGTGGGTGCACAGTTAAATTACACTAAAACTAAGAAAGAACTAATGGTAGTGGTATATGCTCTTGAAAAGTTCATGCACTATGTGCTTGGCTATAAGGTGGTTGTGCACATAGATCATAATGCCATCTACTTTCTAATAAATAAGCCAATGGTAAGCCTCTGTATCATATGGTAGCTCATGATTTTGAAAGAATTCGATCTCACAATTGTAGATAGGAAAGGGACTAAAAATGTGGTTGCTGACCACCTCTCTTAGTTAAGATGGGATAACAAAGAAAAGGAGAGCCTAATCTCTGATCAATTTCTAGATGAACTCATCTTTACAAGAGCAATAAATGACCAAATTCCCATAGAAACAAAATGGTATAATGGCATCCTTACTTACCTTCTCACTCAAGAGATGCCATAAGATCTAGACTTTAGGAAGACAGAACAATTTCTTCATCAAGCAAAGTACTTCATGGATGGCCTAGTTTGTTGGTATATCACTGATGTGGATCAACTACATGTTCTCCAGGATGCTCATGAAGGCCCTTGCAAAGGCCACTGTGTAGAGAGATGCATTGTCATAAAAATCCTCATGGCAAGATACTATTGGCCTACAATCTTTAGGAATGCCCACCAGTTTGTCCAATTTTGTAAACATTGTCAATGAGATGGCGGGATGACCACACAAATGGAAGGTCCTCAATAGTGGATTCAACCACTAGAACCCTTTGATATTTGGGGCATAGGCTTCATGGGTCCCATCACACTCATGTCTAATGGAAAAGCATATATCATCATAGCATTTAACTACTACACCAAATGGGTAGAAACAACAACTATCACCAACTGTACATCATCCACAGCTGCTAGATTTGAACAACAGAATGTTGTAAATAGATTTGAGGTACCACATGCACTAATTTATAATAATGGAACTCATTTTATAGGTGTCAGTTTTCAAAAACTAATGCAATGCTTGGGGTTTGAACATAAATTAACAACACCCTATCACCCCCAAGCCAATGGTCATGCAAAGGTAACTAATAGGGAGATCACAAGATCCTAACAAGGACCATAAGCAAATATAGGAGAGAATGAAGTGTAAAACTCAATGATGCCCTTTGGGCCTACCACTTAACATGGAAACTCCCTATTGGCTACTCTTCCTATGAGCTAGTGTATGGAAAACTTCCAACATTCTCAATTCAATTCGAGCTTTGTACACTCTCAACAACCTATGAACTAAACCTTGACCTAAGCCTAGCATAAAAATAAAGACTGATCAAACTTAATGTGGTAGATGAAAAATGATCAGTAGCCTTATCTTTGAATGAAGTGCACAAGGCATTCAAAAAGAAATGATATGACCTCAAAATACATAAAGTAAAATTTCAATTGGGAGATAAGATTCTGTACTGGAACCCCACACATGTACCCCAGAAAAAAAAATTCCAAATGTTGTGGGAGGGACCTTATATAATTGATGAAATCTTTTCCTCTAGGGCCATGTTAATCTACAAACCTAACAGCCCAAATATGAAGCAGTTGATCAACATCCAACAAGTGAATCTTTTCCATGAGCCCAAGCAAGCGAGTGTAATGAATACCTCAACGAATGAACAACCACACTCAATTTTTCAGATCTCCTCCTTCCAACTTAGTTGTGATGGAGATGGTCATTCATGCTAATCATCCATATGGCTTCTCAATTTTTCTATTTTTGTTTTTCATGTTTTTGATGTTACAATTTATTTATTTTACATCTTTTTGATTTTCAAGATTTTGTTTGTCTTACACCATTTTTTGTTTTACATCATCATTAGTACATTTAAATATTTTTTGAATATTTTTACACTTTCTTATATATTTTACTTTTTTTTGTTTGAGTATGATTTTGATTTTCAAATTATTGGTGATAAAAAGTACTTTTTGCCAATAGGACATAGTGGTGCTATAGCTATTACTAATGGTGGTTTGTGCTTCATGTTTTATTTGCTAATGTTTGATTTCTATTTTTGAATTTTTGTACCATTGGCTTAGTCATGGTTTCTTTTTCATGGAATAGGTAGTGAGTCCATGACATCCACCCATTTACAAACTCTATGGATTTCCTTGTTTTTGGAGTTTGAGGTTCCTTTCTTTAAATAAACTTTTAATAAATTCATAACCTAGTAGTTTATAGAATTGGAAAGGATTCAAAGGTTTGTACAGGGTGTGACTTCAAGGGGACTCAATACTCTTTGTACTCTTCTACTTACTTGGGTGCTTGAGTGTTTTCATGGATTTCTTATGATTCCATATCATCCAATAACAAGAACTCAAATAACGTCTTTGCATGGTGTGGTTCCCATCTAAAAAAAACATTATGGAAATTCAAAGCACATCCCTTAGATAAATAAATGGGCTACAATAATTGGTTATGGGACTAGAAAGACATGTTACCCATGCCTTATGATCCCATCTATCTAAGGCCCTCTCTCACTTCCTGCTTTTCTTTTCTTTTCTTTATGGAATGGTGGCTGTTTTGTGGAAGCACTCTTGTGTCTCGAGGATGTGGATCTATCTTGGAGTGATGATGCAGAATCACTGAAAGAGGTTGGTTTTGGTCTAGACTAAGGATGGATCTTCTCAAGTCATTTTAAACACAAAATGCACAAGGGACTTCTTATGACCTCAATTTGGAATTTCATTCCACCTTCTCCATCATCTATCTTTGCTGACTATAATTCACCTTACTATCTACATCCATTTTTTTGATCCCATGTCTTGGTCTAATGTATTTGAATTCTCAGGTAGAATTTTCTAGGTGTTGGTCCTTAACTTCCATTAATCATTAATCACCTATGGGATCCATAGACTACTTAGTTTGAGGTTATGTAAGGGTAAACAAGGTATGTACCTACTATGGGGAGGGCCCACTTGCATATCTCTTGGTTGGGTTCATTAAGTACCTTATCTTTAGACATTCTTGTAATCAGAATCTTTTGTACACCCATCTTCTGCATCATACCATGTGCTCCTTTACATATTTTATTCATAAATGCATTCTCCATCAATTTTTTTTTAATTTCTGAGCTTTCAAATATCCTCTTCAATGATTTCATCATATTCTTGGCTTTTCTAGGATTCCATGAACCCCAAATTCATTGAAAAATTTCTTATATTTTTTGAGATATTTAAGTTTGAAAGTTTTTGCCTATGGGCTCCATATACAGGGCCCTATTGATAAAGCATATCCATATACAAGGCCCCATATATGGAGCCCCATCAACATAAGGGGAAAATATTATATATATACACGACCCCACTTTGAAAATTTTACCCCATATGGAGCCCCATCAAATTTTAAGAGCCTAGAAACTTCCAAAGCTCATAACTTCCTAGTCGTTTATCCAAATCACTTTGTTCTTTGACCTTGCAGCTACCAGAGATAAGATCTTTCTTGTGGGGGCCAAAAATGTACCATTTTTTATAGAAACCTTTTTTTTCCATTTTTCTAATTCCCAAAAAGGTTTAACTAAGAAATCAACTGTTAAACACCAAATTACAAGAGTTAAACCTTTCCAATGAGCTCCAGTGACATATATAATAAATAATTAATAAAATAATCAATCTGCCATGGTCCAACCTTAGCCAAAGTATCACTAACTAACAAGAGAAGGCATTCAAAACCTTGGAGTTATACATTATATCTACTAATCCATGGATGTGTTGTGACCATAGATGGCACCAAAAGGGAAGCACACGCAGGAAGTAGGACTGTTCCAACCAAGGGAGAAATGGCCTAGAATGAGAAGAGGCTAAGAATAGCCCTAAGAAGAACCATTCACAACCCATGCCACAAGTCCTCTTATAGAAGAGGTAGAGATGGAATCTATCTAACAGATTCTAGAACTAGCAATAGCAAGAATAGAACACTCCCATTGGGATGATGTGCTAGCACAACTAGCAAATCTTGAGGTGACATTAACAAAGGCTTGTCTAAATCAAATCAAATCAAGAGAGGTCCAAAAATTGATGCTCCAAGAGTTAAATTTTGGCCCTTTTCTTAAGCATGCACCAAGAGAAGTGCAGATCCAACTGAAGGCCTCTCCCATGTGGCCAATCATCACTTTCACCAGGGAGTGGTATATGGAAGAAATATTCCTATTTTGGAACAATAGGTAGCCTAGATCAACAATGAAAATCAAGGACATCTCAATGTACTACTTGGTGTAGGCCATTACTACAATGCTTGGATTGGCTGAAACAAGGGCAAACCTTACTAAAATCCCAATGCAAGCAGATCCCAACATTAAGAAAGAATGGATGCAATGGTGTTAGGGCATTGACCATAACAAGTTTGATGCACTCACACTAGCAGAGAGGATTTACTACAAGATTGTGGCCTTCCACCTCAATCCCATGATGGGGCCAAGCAAAATCACCACCTTCTCTACCCGAGTATGCATTTCTCTAAGTGGTAGATTCCTTGTCAACCTTCCATGGCTAATCTATCTAGAGATGGAGAAGTGCTTTAAAGAAAATGAATGTGGAAGGAAGGCACTCCCCTTTTCATGCCTCATTAGGAAACTCTCTCGAAGGGGAGGAATAATACGTTATACCAATGATACTATCAGGACTATTCCATCCACCAACTAGGCAAAAATGAAGAAGGATAAGAAGCCTACAATGACTATTCAAAAAGAGGAGCAACGACCACCACCTCCACCTGCCACTCAAACAACTATGCCAGACATCACTGCAACTATCCAACAGTTGCACAAATATAGAGAATGGCTCTTGAGTGAACAAGAGCAATAAGCAAGAAAAAGTGATGGGGATCCATCTATGTATAGACTAGCAATAAGTCACCTAAATGAGGTGGCCTAGACAATCAATTTGATGGGTGGAGGTGGATCCATCTTCTCAGCCCAAAGAACCCAGTTGCTCACAAGGTCAAATCTGAGCACTAGAGAGGTCATAGTATCTCTCATAGAATAATAGTCACTCCCAAAAATCTCTAGAAATACTACAACCTTCTAAGTGCCCTTGGAGTAGGATGAAGGAGCAACTATTTTGGTGATGAAGCACTCAGGGTAGGAGACTATAATAGAAGTGGTCACTAACTGTATTGTCGAAATACTCAATGCACCTATGGAATATGTATTGGATGTCACTACACTCAAGGATGTGCAGATTTATATAGGAACCACAAGCAGCAGAATAAACATAGTGCAACATGAAGAACTATTGGACCTACTAGTGGAAACTGAGGAACTACTTCTGGATGTCTTTAACCTTCTAAATAGTATTACTACAACCCAGTTAAAGCTCCTTGAGACAAGGGGCAAGAACATCATATTGGAGGGGCAACTTGAAATAGCCAAGAAGCCGAATGAATGCTTGGCTATGGAAGTTGCCAAATTAAGAGCCTACATTGATGACCGCGCATTCCTCAACCTAGCACTAATAATAGATGAATCTATGGAATAACTTCACACTAGACTCAAAGGGTTTGAGGGTGTAATGATGTTCTACCAATCCTTGGCAAAGGCTACACAATACAAAATTCAAAAGGCCTTAGATCAGACCCAGTAGGAGAATGTGCAATTAACTAAAGAAAACCATCATTTGTGGAATGTTGATGTACACAAGCAATAATTAAAAAATTTCATCCATCAACAATAGGAGAAACTAGCCAAAGAAAACATAGAATTGAGAAGATTGGCAACAAAAAATAAAAATCTCTCCATGGAGGAGATCTATGGCCTTTTCTAGAGAACTACAATTGAGGTAGATACCTAGAAATCAAAGGCTCTCAAATTTGAGAGAGTCAAGGATCATTACAAAGAACAAGTTGTACTACAAAATGAAGTAAATGAAAAACATCTCCAATTCACAAAGGTAAAAGTGAATGAAACCCTCCAATAATTTTAGTAGGAAAAATAAGTGTGGCAGCCCATCGTTGATGGGATAGATGCCTACAAAAAAGTAGAAATCTACATGAACGAGCTACAGATTGAGGAGATGATGGAATATATGGAGCTCACCTCTACTATGCAAATTTGGCCATGTTGACTATTGGATAACCGTAGTCAAAGCTTAAGAAATAGGTGGCTAGCTCATACTTATTTTATGAGGCCTAGTGTGAGCATCACAAAGACACCAAGTAAAATCTTGAAGTGGCAAACGTTGAACTCAAATTTCTCAAGGCATGATTCATTGATAAATGATAAAATACTAAGAACCTAGCTAAGAGGATGGACAACTACTAGGAGCTGTAAAATGTAGCCCGCATCCGATATCAAACACAAACAGTTTGCTGCCTAGTTTGTCAATGTGAAGGAGATGTTTCCAATAATGCCCTATCCATGGGATATACCCATTCTAGCCCACATTAGTGATGCCATGTGGACTATGAATGATCCCTAAAGTAAGGAGGAGGAGATGAAGGCATCACTAGATGTCTTTTTCCTTCCACTAGAGGTTGCAGCCATAGTAGGATAGTCACATCCACCTCAGCAACAGCATGTATCTGAAGTCGGTGAAGGTCCTTTAGAACCTCAAGAACCTCCATTGCCTAGGACTGTCTAATATTCTCCACCATCTTCACATCATCAGAGGATGTGTTGTCAAATTTTTATGTAGTCATGTCATGGTGTTCAATTTTGTGTCATGAACACCACAATATTTGTAATTTTTTGATTCGTACACTCAAGAATTTAGTTTTTTCAAGTCAGTTTATTTTGTTAAGGGTTAATCAATAATCTCATATCTTTCCAATTTTGTAAGGGAACTCAAGGATGAGTTTTCATTCAACTGTGAGGGTATGATGAAATGCCAAAGTTTCACGTCAATGGGCCTTTGTTGATGCAGCCTTATCCATAGGCCCTCGTCGACAAGGCCCTATTTACATGGTGTTGCCCCTTAATGGGGCCACATCAATGTAATATTTTCTATGTCTATGGGATCCCATCAACGCAAACTATAGAAAAAACTATAAATACAAGCTCCCCAGCTATGTTTATGCATTAGAAGTCATAGTAGTAGCAAACCTCTTGTAGTTTGTTCATTTGAAAATTAGAATATTTTCTTGAGTGCCTGTAGTAGGATTCATTGAGTGTATATATCTTTATTTGAGCATTGTTGTTCCTGAACCACACCAGTGTGTACAGTAATAAAGAAAAGCCTCTTGATAAACCTTGTAGCATTCTAGATAGTTTAAATGTTTTATTCCTACATTTAATGTTTCCAGGTATTTGTTTGATGTTTCTTAGTAATTAAACTAATTAAGTGATAAAGTAAGATAAGATAAATAGATTAAATACATAAGTACGACCATTTCAAGCATAAACATGTATTTTCTTGGTAATCCCAGCAACGTTATTTCTTGGTGTGCCTAGTAGCATAGCACTTGGTAACCTAGTAGTAAATACATGGGTTCAAGACATGTACAGAAAGTGGGACTGGATCATTATGTTAGGACTAGTTAGACATTAGTTAGTTAGTTAAATTAAATTAGTTATTAAATGACTTCATCTCTCTACTTTAAGCATTAAAGAACATAAAACACAAAACAATAAAAATCATATGCCTTGATTACACTTAATCATAACATGTGCATCATAAGTGTAATTGGGAAGACAATGAATGACCTTAGGAAAAGGTTCACTTCCTAGAAGACTAGTGTACCCAAAACTATAGAGTCCATAGAATTCAACTGAATCGTGCGTGAACACTTCGTGATTCGTATGATTAGGCATAAGGGTACCTTGACTACTCATCAATTATCCTCTAGCTTCTTCTCTTTTTATTATTAATGTAGACTTTCATTTAGATAATCTACATTATTATTTATAAATAAATATTATTAACAAAATTTTAATTCATGATCAAAATACATAATTACTTAAACTGCACTTTGCAGATGATTCTTTTTTTATGATCAACAATTCTCTACAACATATCAATACTCCATCAAAAGAAGAAGATTCGGAAGAATATATATTATAATCCTCTTGAGATTGATACATGATATCAATCTTAAGATTATATTGGAGTTGATCGTTAGAAAGATAGTCATAAAATTGTTCATTCAATTTATGTTTTTGAATGAAATGAATTTTCTTTTGATGTTTATTCTTTTGCGGACATTATGTAGCAAAATGAGGACCTTGACAAAGATAACATCTTATATCTTTCCATTTTAATTTTTGTTGTTGTTTCCCAAATAGACTTGGATATTTTTAACTTATTTAGGAAACTTTCTCTTCCACTATTGAGAAGTATTCTTTTTAAATTTCTTTTTCCCTTTTTTTGCCTAGGAGGACAACATTGGTATTTTTCCCCTGGACATAAATCTAAGCATAAGTTTTTATCTAATCTTCTTGAAAAATCTTGCATTTGTCTTTGTGCTTGTTCGTTATAGCAAAATTCTCTATTTACGTCTATCAAGAATTGTTTAATCTGACAAAAACTCATTTCTCCTAAATGTAAGTTTTGTTTTTTAAGTTCACTTAAATACTTATTACAAAATGGTTGAGGTAAAGAACCTATTAAGTGTTCTTTAGCCACAACTTCATGGGTAAGTTTCCCATGGTAATACCATTGTTCCATTTCTTCAAGGTAAACTTGAAGATCTTAGATTCTACTTAAGCGAACTTTAGGAAATCTATCTCTATAAACAATTTCTACATTTACTCTAATTCCTATAAATTCTTTAATGATAGCATTAAGGAATACTATAATAGGTGCATTTGTTAATTTATATTTAATATTAGGTGGGATATGGTTCCACCATCATCTCAAAATACCTCGGAAATTATATGTTGTATTTATGGCAACATAAAAGATTTGTATATCTAATAATGATTGTATGGAGTCTAAAACATCCTGACGTTCTTTCAATGTTTTATTATCCATTGTAAATGTTGGATTTTTAGATCCATCTTTTCTCATCTGTAACTGATGTATATCAATAGGATCTATTGCTTGTGTTTGTTGAGCATATTCGTTCATAAGTAATTCTTCTTCAGTATCATAAGATGCTGGTCTTATGGTACTTTGAGTTGTTGTAGAAGATGGAGCATCTTCATTTCATTGATTCATGTTGATATGAATTCTTTTCATTTTTCTTTCAACATGTTTTAGTCTTGCTTCCTCAACTATTTGTTTTAATTTTTCTTCTTATAATCTTCTCATCTTTGTTTTGTATCTAGCCTTATGACTATAGCTAATTTTTGGAGGAGAAGAAGAGGATGGAATTTGATTAGAAGATTGTTGAGGTGATGGAGGTGTTTGAGGTGGAGTCGAAGGCTTTGGATGTTTAGGCATCCAAATTTGAGCTAAATATTTCATATCCTTCCTAATATCTTCTAGCATTCTTACTTCTAAAGCTTGGTATTCTAATATTTCTCCTATTCCTAAATTACCCCAAATTTGTAAAGCTATTATATCGAAAGGAGCAGATGATGTTTCTTTTATTTTCATGTGATATATGGAATCTGTCCCTATTGGTGTTGATTGTACTAAAGTATAGAAACCTGAATTTGTTGTTGTTGTTCTAGATCCTAATTTTCCTTTTTCTATTTCTAAAATTTTTTTAGGGTGTTCTTATTCCTTCTTTTTTAATTCTTCTAATTTTTGTTTTCTCGCTTGTTCTTGTGTAGGATTCTCTTCTTCTTTTACATTGGTATGGATCCCATGAGATATCATGGCATTACATTCTTTGCACTTATAATGAGAATCTACCTACATTAATTCTTTGTGTTGGCAAGGTGGAGCTTCTAAAATAAATCTAGAAGTGGATTCTTCATATTTTTTGATTTTTCTATGACTTGGTTTAAAATCTGATTCATATTGTACTTTTAATTTTTCTAATTCAATTTTATAATTGTCTATTTCCTTGTTTTGTAGTTAGGTTCACTGTACTAGGACACAAAGTTGGGAAATAGGTGTTTGAATAAGAAGGAAATAAAGAAACTTTTGAAGTTGATGGATCTTGTAAAGGATCATAATCAAGAAACTCAAATCCATATGCAGAACCCATAGAATTAAGCAATTACAATAATTTATGAAATGGGCCGAACAAGAAATAGAACAATTACAAAATGAAGAAGAAAGTGACCAATGAAAACAGTATGAAATTGAAACAAAAATAAATCATCCCATTTCAATTAATATTAATAAAGGAAAACCTATACACATACCCATCCATACATTTTAGATTAAATTAGATGGTTTTAAAGCTTATACTATTGATGCCTTAATTGACTCTAGTGCAGAAGTTTTTGTAGCAAGAAAAGGCATTATTCCAGAATATCTGTGGAATAATAGAAACCCATTTATAGTTAGTTTTGATCAATTAGATAAAAAAGTAACCAAAGATACTAAGCTACCTATAAAAATTCCTTTAGGTAATATAATCTAGTTTTCTATAAATCAAATAGATTGTCTTGGTTATGATATGATATTAGGGGTAGATAATCTTAGTAAATTTGAACCTTATCAAAATACTAAGGATAAAATATATTTAAATAAATACATTTATTCCAGAAATTTTTATCCATTAGCAAGGTTTGATCATCATGAGTGAAACCCTATAAAAAACACTAATTGGGTAATTAACCAAATCCATCAAAAACAAGATGATTTTCAACAAATAAGGCAAAAGATCTTAACTATAGCCAGTAAAGATCCTATAGCATTCAAGCATAGAAAAGAACACTAGTGTCATATAGATTTGTTGGATAATGTAAAAGTAAAAGGCAAAGCCCATCATATTGGAATGTCACCTGAACCTAGAGAAGAATGTGAGGCTAAAATCAAACAAATTTTAGAAAAAGGTTTTATTACTGCCAGTACTAGTATGTTTGCCTATGTAGCATTCTATGTAAACAAAAGAGTAGAGTTGACAAGAGGGAAGAAAAGATTAGTGGTAAATTATAAACCACTAAATGATATTATAAAACATGTTCAACATCCTATACCCTCTAAAGGCGATCTTTTTCAAAGACTCAAAAATACTCACATTTATTCCAAATTCGATCTAAAATCAGGTTTTTGGAAAATGCAAATTTACGCAGAAGATAAATGGAAGATAGCCTTTACGATACCTAGTGGATTATTCCAATGGAATTTACTACCATTTGGAATCAAAATAGCATCATCTATTTTCCAACAATGTATGGATATAATTTTTAAGGAATATAATTTTATTTTAATGTATATTGAAAATATTTTGATAATGTCCAAAAATGTGCAACTACATCGAGATCATTTAAATAAATTTTATGATTTGGTTTATCAAAATGATTTCGTTTTATCACCCTCTAAAAAGAAAATAGAGATTGGGCTGGAAACAGTTAAATTTCTTGGAATGAAAATTATGCATGGTAAAATTCTAGAAGAAAGCATTCATCAATAAGAGAGTAGTTTGCTAGACTCAATCTTAACATGCAAAAACTGGCTAGAGAAAATAGGATCTTATCAATGGAAGAAGTCCACGTAATCTAATAGAAGTCAACCATTGATGAGACACGATTCACATGAGCCGCGATATCGTAGTCCACTGCCAAATCTATAAATACGAGGTGGCACTCCCCTTATTTCCCATCCTTAGTTAGAAGTAGGGAAACTCTGGCAGTTTGATCACTCCAGAGATAGAATATTTTCCATGTGCCTGTAGTAGGAGTCCTAAAAGTGAACAGATCTTTATTTGAGAAACAGTGTACCTGAACACAAGTTGTGTATGGCAATAAAGATGAGATTCTTGGATAAACCTTGCAGTGCATGGAATAGGATTTTATTTATTGTTTTCTCTCTCACCCTTAAACTCCTAGAATGCGGTATGAGTATGACTTGATTACGAGCATCGAAGGATGTGTACAGATAGTCAAGGAATTGGTTGCTCATCGCATGCAGTATGAGTACGACTTGATTACGAGTGTCTCGTGTGACTACTTGGTAACCCAATGGCGTATTTAGGATCTATTCTTGGTAATCCCAGTGGTGGTCTTAGATGTGTATGGTTAGTCAAGGAATCGACTGCTCATCGCACTTATACTAGATAGATTCTCTCAACCCTTTCCTCCTAGTTAAGTGCCTCAGTACGACCACTTCGAGCACATGCATTACGCGTGGTGATCCTAGCAACGATTAGCATTTGGTAGCCATGGTTGCATCAGTTCAGGGTGTGTACGGTAAGTGGGAACGGATGCTGATGCTAGGTTAATTTAGACTTAGTCATTAGTTAGAGTTAGTTAGTTTCTCAACCCTTCACCTTGATAGCATAGGAGAAAAACATAAAAGACCATAAAAATCATATACCTCAAACTTACTTAACCATACACCATGACAACTATAAGTAAGTCTGAGAAGACAACGAATGCTTAACCCCAAGTGTTCCATGGGGTTTGTAGGCACTTAGTCTGTGGAGTTCGACCAGATCGCGTGTGCTATGCTCATTTCGTATGGTTGAGTGTAGGGGTACCTCGCCACTCATCATTGG
>MNCI01004501.1:1215440-1247889 GCA_015680685.1 Gnetum montanum
AAACCTATGATCAACAATACATAACCATGGTTCTGATGCCCGTGAACACCAACTGTTCATAGAGGGAACAACCACTCATGCTAAGGATGGACACTTAGATCGTCATCACGATCGAGGTTGGAGCAACAGAAGAGAAGATAGGAAACATCGTCATGGCGATGGTTCCTCTTCTTCTTCCCCTTCTTCACATCACTCACCCTCTCCTTCCACATCTAGGTGTAGCCATCATGAACACAACGGAGAGGATAAAGGTAGACAAAAGGAGAGACCTCGACGGGAAAGTCGAGAGAGAGGACAAGGGCAAGGACATAGGGAGAGTAGGGAACAACACAGACATCATAGGCATCATGAAAGAGATGATCATGACGAGCCCCTACTCACAACCTGAAGTATGCTTGACATAATGGAGGCAGTTAAGATTCCCACAAGGCATTTAAAAGATAGTCAAATCAAATTTTTAGACATGAACAATATCCCATGATTTGAAGGGGGATACAATGCAAATCTGCAAAATCATTTACAGAAATTTCAAGATGCCTGTGCCTTGTAGAATATAGAAAATGAGTGACAAAAACTTAAGTTGTTTCCAAGGATACTCACTAAAGAAGTAGAGAGTTGGTACTAGTCCTTAGAACCAAAAACCATCAAGAGGTGGAGTACAATGCTAGAACTGTTCAATGATAAGTATCAGACGTACTCCAAAGTGTTCAATTTATGTAAGCAGATCCAAGGCTAGAAGCAAGGTACTCATGAATCCATGGATGCTACCATGGCCCACTACTACACATTGTTACATCGTTACCCGGGCCATGGGTATGCTCAGCAGGATCAACTTCGCCACATCATGGATGGCTAAGGCATGAAACTAGAAGAACCCTTGGGACTTATGCCTAAGGGAGACTCTCACAACTTAGAGCCCATGAAGTACATCGCTTCTTGGAACAAGTAGCAAAAGAAGAAGGTGAGCTACAAAAAAGGGAAAGTGCGGAAGAATACAACTGTGATCCCTCTCTTCGAAAAAAGGGAGTGAAATTTTGTGATGAAGAGGATGAGTCACCAATCGAAGAGTTGGTGAACAGAAAGACCTTGTTGCTTCAAAAGCTCACAACAGAAATAGTGGCTAAGGTAGATGACGTATGGAGTTCCTTAGACTCTAAAATTGAAACTGTCCTAAAAATTGTAGAAGAGTCTAAGGTTGAATAAAGTAGTGACAAAGGTAAGACAAAATGGAGAGATTTAGGCCCTACACACAACAAGGGTAAGGGGAAAATCACTAACTCTGATGGGGTTGTGGAATTAGACACAAACGATGATGGTGGATGTGAGATTTACCACTATGACCATCCTAAGGGATGTTGTCCAATTATTTCACATCTACAGGAGTCTTGGGTATATGTGCTTAATCCAAGACTCAACCAACGGCAAACACCTCGAAGGTTACCTTATCCACAAGGTAACCCAAGGTAGTTTCACCAACCCTTAACGTATTATCCAAGTGGAACTTCCCCACAACCCATCAGATAGCATCAGTAGTGGCAATACCCATAGTCATGGGGGATGTCATCGCTGAAACATCAGTACCCTTACTGGCAGCCTGATCCTTATGGATATTATGTGCAGCAACCAATTTCTCCAAGTGACTCTACAAATCACACAACTCCACACCGTCACTACCAAGTTTGGGAGTACTTCAGAAGGACTCCTTCTCCTCTGGGAGACACTCCATACCCACACCATCCTCCAAATCCATCTGCACCTCTTCCACAAGTAGTTCCCATAACACCTCTTGCTCCAACAATGCAAGGGGAACTTCCTCCTCAACTGCAGCAACGTCACACTGCAAGAGCTGTAAATATTCAACCTGCTGCTGGTTCTGACAACTGTAAAAAGAGAAGACCCTTCTTCATAATCAAAAGCCCAGAGAAACTCTCACAACAACAAGCGGTTGAGCCCATGTACGCTCCTCCACCATTTAACACTTTGGAGCACCCTTCAGTTCAACGTCAGAGCCTAACGCATACGGTTATGTTAACGCATACCGTAACCAACTGGATCAAGGTAGGCCACCTTCCCAAGAAACTAACTAATCCTGGAAGTCCGTTAATCTACCTTCAGGTCGCTAGAAATGAACCACATAGGGCTCTTCTTGACACAGGTTCTGAAGTCAATTTAATATCATGAGAAATATATCAAGCCTAGAACCTGACCTAAATTAAGAAGAGAAACATTCAACTAGAGTTGGCAGACCAGTCCATCACCATTCCCTTGGGATTGGTGGAGGAAATCATTACCACTGTGTGTGGTTGGTCTTACCTAGCTGATTTCCTAGTGATTGAAGTCAACAACAACAAAGGGGACTTCCCAATTATAATGGGAACGGCATGGCTTAGTATAGTAGACGCATGCCTTAGGATCTGCAATCTTTCCTTAGAAATTTCTAAGATAAATATTTATGGAAAGATCGAGAAGAGGAAAGTTCCATGCATGACATACAGTGATTCATCGGGTGATGACATGGAGGAAATGCCTCCATGTAATAGGTGTGTTCTTGAAACTTTGAAACAAAGATTCCTGTATATAGCAACCACACACCCAATAGTAGACACCTCGTGGTTGACAACTACTCAAAGGAGCATCCAAATATGCATGGAACGAATTGAGAAAACCCATGCCCATAATGGAAGCATATATACATTGGAATATGAGCGTCGCCAACTTCCACCCCTTAATCTAAGATCATCAATTGGGAGAAGTTGGGCACTTCTTAGAAATTCAAATAGGCACTCATTATTTCGGATCTCTTCCTTTCCACTCAGTCATGGGGGAGATGGCCACCTATGCTAATCATATGGGGCCCTTAGTTCTTTTTACGTTTTTGTTTTACACATTTTTTTTTTTACAAATTTCTTTAACTTTTCTTACTTTTGTTTTACAACATCGTTATACTTTTCCATTTTTTTTTTGTGTGTCATCCACCATGTTAGTTCGTCACCCAATAAGTGTTCTTCACGATGGTATGAACTATTTTCTCATTGATTGCTAATGTTTGGTTTTTACCTTAAGGGTATGATGTTGATACTAAGGTATGTTCTTTTAATATGACAGGCAATGAGTTCACTTCATCCATCCATCCACAACACTCTATGGTCTCTCTTGGCTTGGAAATGTATAGTCTCCTTCTTGATAAGAACCTAAACGAATCAGTGACTGGGTATTTCTCAAACTAAGGAAGGACTCAAGGATTGAAACGGGTGTGACTTCAAGGGAACTTGATGCTTTTGTGTTGGCCATTCTCTTGGGTGCTTGGATGTTTTCTTTTTGAGTTTTCTTGCCATTCTGATGTTACCCAACTATCAGAAGCTGAGACAATAAAGATAAACAGTCTTTGCATGGTGTGGTTCTCACGCATAAAAACACAAAACACCAAAAAAAAAAACTAAGTGAGAATTCAAAGCACACCCCTTAGATGAAATAAACTTGGGCTACAAGAACTGGTTATGGAACCAAAAATGTTCCCTCTAACTAAGGCCCTTCTCGCTTCCCATTCTCTCCTTTGTTTCATCGGAATGGTGGTGACTCTCGGGGAAGGCATTCTTGTTACCCAAGTGGATGGTTTAGCTGAATGCATTGATGCGAAGTCACTGGATGTGGTTGGTTTGAGGCTGGACTTGGAATGGAATTTTCTAAGTCACATTAATTATGAAACACACAAGGGGCTGTACACTGCCTTGTTCTTGAGATTCCATTCCATCCTCTTCTCTCCACCCTTCTCTCCATTGTTCACCTCATTGCCGGTTGTATCATTAGTGTATATTTTGGTTGATGCAATGTTTTCTTTTTGGTAAATTCTTGCGGTTAAGACTTTAACTCTTGTTCCAAATAACATTCCTGGAGCCTACAGACTCTTTGAATGTGGGTTTGTTAGGGAATGAGGGCCATGAGCCTGCTTTGGGGAGGACCCACTGACATTCCTATTTGGAGCATTAGTTAAATTCTTTCCCTTAATATTTTGTAATTAATTTTATTTTTTTCATTTCCATCTTGACATCCATTTCATCGATGCCATAGTTGTCCCTTTTTATCTATCTTTCTTACTCCTTTTCTTTCTCCATTCTAACACTACCGGAGGTTCGTGATTAGTCATGGGGGTACGGGGCCCGAATTTTTCGATTTTCTCCTAGCCCAAATAAACCAAGACCAAAATTTCGACTAAAGGATAGGTCTAAGTACACTAGGTTGCCTATGAAGCCCTCTGAGCTTCTAGAACAACTACTTAAAGATGACCATATACAAGATAAGCAACTATCTAAAGAGACTTGTAGGAGGCATAATCATCTTTGTGACATAGCTAGAGACCCAACAATAGCTACCAAAGATAATCTAAAGCTACCAAGGTACTTCAAGCTAGATAGGTATTGTCATTGTCATCAAATGGTTGGTCATGACACTGCGTTTTTCCTAACATTAAAGGATGGTGATGAATGCACTTTTGGTGTTGGCCACGATGTTGCGTATATGACGTCAAGGTCTAGTTGCAACATTGCATACATAATGTCAACATATATTTCCCAAGTCTATAAATACCACACCTAGGCTCTAGTTTTCATAGTTATTTTTTGATCATTTTTTAGTCAAAGTAATGAAGCTCTTGCCATTTCTTTTCCTTAGAGTTAGAATATTTTCTGGGTGCCCACAAAAGAAGTCTAAGTGTGTATAGTTCTTTGTTTGAGCACTAATGTACCTAAGCACAGTAATATGATGGGAATAAAATGAAATATTTTAACAATCCTTGCAGCACTAAGAATAGCTTAATATTTTCTTTATTACATTTTACTTTTCATGCTCTTTATTTTAATGCATTTGAGTTAAGCAATTTATTTCCAGCAGTTAATGAACACGAGCATGACCACTTCAAGCATTCATATAGTACTTGGTAACCTAGAAACGCTTAATGTTTGCTAACCTAGCAGTGTTATATGTGTTCAAGATGTGTCTAGGAAAGTGGGACAGTTACTTGTGTTAGGCTAGATAGACAATAACGAATTAGATTTTAAATTACTCTACTCTTCATTCTTGTTGTAGGCGACCAAACCCATAAAATATAAAGTAAAAAAAAATCATATACCTCAATTATACTTAAACCATACCCTTGAACCCCACAAGTATAATTGGGAAGACAATGAACATTCTTAACACCAATTTCACTTTCTAGAAGAGCTAGTGCATTAGATAACTATAGGTCCATGAAATTCAACCAGATCGTGCATAACACCTTATTGATTCATATGGTTGGATGTAGAGGTACCTCATCGTTCATCATTGGTGTCGTTGCTAGGGACCTTTTTGTTATTTTTTGTGCTATCTAAGACTTAGTGAAAGTATTTAAATCATTGGAAAAAACCTTCAAGTCATATCTTATTTTACAATTACTACAAAAAATTCGTAGAGCACATTGTGATTTTTATTCACTAACTAAAAATGTCTTCTATCACAGGAGCGCTTCTTTGCCCAAGGCCGATAGAGTTAATCCACCAAAGCCTTAATAGTATCAAATTATATATATTCATCCTAATGAGTATGTGCCAAACTTCACCTTCATCCTACACCAAGATAAACAACTATGGTGGCATGACATGGAGGGCAACATTGTGTTCCTGCCTAATCATACTACTCCTACAATGCTCTATCAACTACTTGCATGATGTGGTCTTCAAGACCTATTGTGGAAGATGCTAACACCGAGGATTACCATCCCACCGAAGCACAATGTTTGTGAGATCGACAGCCAGAGCAACACTATGAATTTTCTAAGGAAAAAGGACTTAATGATTCTCCATTCCTATTGTACCAACACACTAGTGGGGAACCATTCTTTGGGGGGTTTTCATTCAATGAAACTCCTCTCTTTGACTTTAGTGGTGGAGGTCAAAACCAAAACTTACACTCCATAGTTTACAATCTTAATTCTAGTAATAAGGGATCTACTAACAAAGAAGGATTTGGATGGGCAAGTCAAGATAGGGATGCAGACAAGAAGTAAGAATGTGATCATGGTCACGATCACCGAAGAGGTGGTAGTAGGTACCATGATTGTGCTGGTTCTCCTTCCTCTTTTCCTTTGTCATCTTCTTCTTATTCTAGCTCTAACCATGATAGAAAAAGGTGAGACCATGATGAAGGTGATCAAAATGAATGAAACAACCAATGGGACCAAAATAACCAAAGGGACTATTGGGACAGACAAGATCAAGGGTGCAAATGTTCAAGAGAGGCACCTCATTATGAATTAAGGGGTAGAAGAGGGCATCATAGGCACCATGATCAAAGCCTCAATGAGCCTGTATTCACTACCCAAAGTATGCTTAACATCATAAAGGTAGTCAAAATTCCAACAAGGCATGTGAAGTATAGTCTGATCAAATGGTTAGACATGAACAATATTCCTTAATTTGAAGGAGGATATAACTCTGATCCATATAATCATCTTCAAAATTTTCAAGATGCATGTGCCTTGGAAAACATAGAGAACAAGTGGAAAAAATTGAATTTGTTCCCTAGGACATTTATCAAGGAAGTAGAGAACTAGTACTAATCCTTAGAGCTGGAATCTATCAAACGATGGAGTACCATGCTTGAGTTCTTCAATGATAAGTATCAAATGTACTCTAGAGTGTACAAATTAAGGAAGAAAATGCAAGGGTGAAAACAAGGAATAAATGAACCCTTGTATGTCACCATTGGCCAATACTATGCTTTGATGCACAAATGTCCTGGCCATGGTTATTCTCAATTGGTTCAACTTCACCACATTGTAGATGGGCTTTGTAATGAAACAAAGAAAACCCTTGGTGTCTATGCCCAAGGGTGATTGTTAGAACTAACTACCCATCAAATAAAAAGATTAATAGAGTAAGTAGCTAAAGAGGAAGGCAAACTAAGAAAAAGAGAAAGTACAAAAGAGTACAATCGTGATCTTCTCATTCGTAAGAGGGAGGCTCAATTTTGTGATAGTGAGGATGTTTGATTTTGTGACAGTGAGGATGAGTCCCTATTTGATAAGGGGTGCATAAGAAATCTTTTTCACTCCAACAATTCCAATCTGAACTTACAGCCAAGGTTGATTAGTTAAGGAACTCAATGAATAACAAATTCCAAGCTATTTTCAAAATTGCTAAGAATTCCATAGAAAAAAGGAGTGAGCGTAAGCATAGAAGGTACAAAGAAGCTAAACATGCACATTATAAAGGTAAGGGTAAGATTTCTATAATAGAAGATTTTGTAGCTAGTGAATCAGATGATGATTGTGGGTGTGATGTCTGTTAGTACAAACATCCTAAGGAATGTTGCCCTAGTGTGTCACATCCATAGGAGTTTGGGATGTATGCCTTACATCCACAACTTACACAAATGCAAACATCCAGAAGGTTACCTTATCCTCAAGATAATCTTAGGCAGTTCCACCAACAACAACCATATTATCCAAGTGGAGCTCCATCGCAACCATATGAACAATATTAACAATGGCAACAACCATAATCATGGGTGCTAGCACCACCAAGATAATAATACCCTTACTAGCAATCTGATCTATATGGTTATCACTTGTAGCAACCCTTTTCTCCACATGACTCCTCCAGTCACATCTCTAATTTTCAACCTCACTACCCCATTGGGATTATTATCGAGCTCATTCACCACATGAAAGAAGGGATACCACTACTTATCCTTATCCTCCTCCTATACCTACACATACTCATCCTCCAGTTGCATAGCTACTACCTTCTCCACCAATGCAGGGTGAACAACCTACTCAACTGTAACAATGTAATGCTATGAGGGTTATTAATCTGCAATCAAATCATCAATTAGAGGGGTCAAATGTCTTATCAAAGAAAAGACCTACACTAGCAATTAACAACTCTACTCCTACCTCTTCCTTCATATCAAATTCCTTCAAGCTTCCTTCAAATCAAACTCTACCAAGAAACCATACTATAATTATTACTCATACTGTGTCCAATTGGATCTATGTAGGAAACCTTCCTAGGAAATTAGCCGATCCTAGAAGTCCTCTAATTTACTTGCAGATTGCTAGGAATGAATCATGCAAGGCTCTTCTTAATTTAGGTTCTAGTGTTAATTTGATTTCTCATGAGATGTACATGCCTGGAGCCTACCTCCTCTCAAGAAGAGCAACATAAGATTAGAATTAGCATGCTAGTTCATCATTGTTCCATTGGGACTAGTATAAGACATTGTGACCACTGTCTGTGGGTGGTCTTATCTTGCCAATTTCTTGGTAATCAAAGTGGAAAACTGCAAAGGGTATTTTCCAATCATAATGGGAAGGGCATGGCTGAGCACTATCAATGCCAAAATGGGCATTAGAGATCTTTTCCTACAGATATCTAAAGAAAATGCATTTGGAAAGATCGAGAAGCAAAGAGTTCCATGCATTTCATACAACGATACAAGGTGAAATTGTGTGTAGAAACTTTGGGCCATAAAGTAAGCATTTATCTCTGCATGCAAACAACATGTGTTAGAAGTAGAAATTCAAAGGTGTCTATACATGGCAGCCAAAAAATAGGAGGGCACCTAGTTGCTAAGCACTAATTCAAAAAGCAGCACACTTTGCATGGAACCAACTGAGAGCCTAACATGTGTGTATGTCACAGGCATGAATGAACTTGAGTAAGTTCATCACCAACTCTCTGATGATACAAATGATGATACTCACTAGGGAGAGTTGGAAATTTTTAAAAAATTCAAACAAAATCCCCTTGAGCTAAAAGCGTTACTAGCTAGAATGAAATATGTATTTTTGAAGAATGAGAAGTCAATTATAATTAATGCAAAACTTTCTCCAGAATAGAAGATGCTGTTGAAAGTAGTTGAAAGATGGTTAGCAACTTTTGCTTGGTCATATACTAAACTCACAAGGATTGATCCTAGGATATGCTAGCATCACATCTACACCAACCCAACAATAAATCCAAAATGATAGCCACAGAGGTGATTGAACCCCAAACTAAAGCAAATCATCAAGGGAATCGAAAAACTCCTCAAGGTGAGGTTCATCTATCCGATTACGAATAGCAATTGGATTATCCCACTTGTAATTGTACCAAAGAAAGGTGGCAAGTAGTGGGTCTGCATTGATTTCAAGCTACTAAACATAGCAATATTAAAGGATCACTTTCCATTGCCATTTGTTGACCAGATGCTTGACAAAATAGTTGGGAATTACTACAATAGTTTTCTAGATGGTTATAGTGGCTATAACCAAATTCAAATTATACTAGAAGACTAGGCAAAGAAAATAATCACAAGTCCCTAGGGGACTTTTGCATATCACAAGATGTCATTTGGTCTATGCAATGCTCTTGCCACATTCTAGCACGTGGTCCTGAGCATTTTTCAATACCAGATCAGTAGTGGTGTGGAAGTCTTCATGGATGACTTCTCCACCTATGAAGCTACATTTGAGCAAGCCTTGGACCACCTTGACCAAGTGCTGAAATGGTGTGTTGAAACCAACTTATGGCTCAATTAGCAGAAAAGTCACCTCATGGTCTAGGAGGGCATTGTACTAGGGCACAGAATCTCATAATCAGGAATTGAGGTAAACCCTAAGAAAATAAGGATCATCTAAGGAATAACTCATCAACCAAAAATAGTTAAAGATGTTCAACCATTCCTTGGACATACTGGCTACTACCGACGATTCATAGAGAATTTCTCTAAGATTGCAAAATCGTTAGTCGAGCTAACAAAGAAAGATGCTTCCTTCTTCTAGACCACAGAATGTAAGAAAGCATTCCAACAACTAAAAGAGAAGCTTGTAAAAACTCCAATCCTACAAGCACCTAACTAGTCCATACAATTTCATATTATGACGAATGTATCAAATTATGCCTTGGGACCTATGCTCACATAGTTAGATGACAAGAAATGTCCATACTACATCCAATGTGCTAGCCAAAGCATTGTGAGTGCACAACTGAACTACACCACCATAGAAAAAGAATTGATGATAGTGGTGTTTGCTCTAGAGAAGTTCAGGCATTATGTACTTGGATACTTTGTGTTTATGCACATAGATCATAGTGCCATCTGCTTCCTAATGAACAAGCTAACAATGACCCCCTATGTCATATGGTGGCTAGTGATCTTGTAGGAATTTGATCTCACAATGGTAGATCGAAAGGGCACTAAGAATGTGGTCGTTGATCACTTGTCTCAATTGTGATGGGATGACAAAGATAAAGAAAGCCCACTTTCTAACATGTTTCCTGATGAACTTCTCTTTGTTGAGATAACATTCTCACCTATCTTCTCACTCAAGAGATGCCACAAGGGTTGGAGCACTAGAAGAAATAGCAGTTTCTTCACCAAGTAAAGCACTTCATAGAGATCAACAGACACCTCTACAAGGTGTGCACCAATGGTCTAGTTCATTGGTGTATCCCTAATGTTGATCAACTACACATTCTCCAAGATGCTCATGAAGGTTCTTGTGGAGGACACTATGCTAGGAGATGTACAACCATTAAAATCCTGATGGTAGGGTACTATTGGCCAACACTCTTCAGGGATGCTTACCATTACATCTGCTCTTGTGAACGATGCCAACAAGATGGTGGAATGACTACTCAAATGGAAGGACCTCAACAATGGATTCAATCACTAGAACCATTTGACATCTGGGGCATTGATTTCATGGGTTCCATCACACCCATGTTAAATTAAAAGGCATACATCATAGTCGTTGTTTACTATTGTACGAAATGGACAAAAGTAGTAACCGTCATTGACTATACATCCTCTACTGCTACTCGGTTTGTACAATAAAACATTGTAAATAGGTTTGGTGTGCCTCATGCATTAATTTCTGATAATAGAACTCATTTTATAGGCACTACTTTTTGGAAGCTCATGCAACACTTGGCGATTGAACATAAACTCACAACACCTTACCATCCTCAAGCTAATGGTCAAGCTAAGGTTACCAATAAGAAAATCACAAGGATATTAATAAGAACTATTAGCAAGTATAAAAAGGACTGGAGCACAAAACTGAATTATGCCCTTTGAACCTATTGCTCAACCTGGAAACTTCCAATACACTATTCTCCTTATGATTTTGTGTACGAAAAATTACCAACACTTCCTATTTAATCCAAACTCCATACACTTTCAATAGCGACCTTGACTTAAGTCTAGCCCAAAAAGAATGACTGATGAATCTCAACCTACTAGACTAAAATCAATTAGTAGTTGTATCATCTAACAAGTTGCATAAGGTCTATAACAAAAAACATCATGACTTAAAAATTAGAAAAGTCAAATTTCAACCAAGAGATAAGGTTCTTTACTGGAACCCAGTTTCAAATATTGTGGAAAATACCTTACATTATTTATAAGAATTTTCCTTCTAGGGCCATGATGACCTGAGAGCCCAAACAAGAAATAGCTAGTCAACATCCAACAAATTAAACCTTTCCATGAGCATATGCCAACTAAAACAACAAGAACCTTATCAGATGGACAACCATGCTCCATATTTCGAATCTCCTTCTTTCAACTTAGTCATGGGGGAGATGGCCACTCATGCCAATCATACAAAGTGGCTCCTTAGTTTTTCTAACTTTTTTGTTTTACACATTCTTTCTTTTACATATTTTTGTTTTTATGTTATTAATCTTTTCTCATTTTTATTTTACACCATCATTAGTACATTAGATATTTCTTAAACATTTTACAGTTTATTTTATATTTTCTTTTATTTGAAGTAATTTTCTAACTTTTGTTAATAAGTGCCAAGTACAATGGTAATGTGTTACTTGATGGTGGTATGTATTATTTTTATTTGATTTTTGATGTCTGGTTTCTAGCTTTGAATTTTGTTATGCATAATTAGGACATGGTTTTTTTCTTACAATAGGCAATGAGTCCATAGCATCCACCCATCCACAAACTCTATGGTTTTCCTTGTTTTGGAAATGTGCTATCCCTTTCTCATTGATAAAACTTTAATAAATTTGTGACTTTGGTAGTTTTTGGAATTGGGAAGGATTCAAAGGTTTGAACAGGGTGTGGCTTCAAGGGGATTCGGTATTCTTTGTTCTTTTCTATTTGCTTGGATGCATGTGTGTTTTCATGAATTTCTTATTGTTCTATGTCATCCAGTAAAAGGAAGTTGAATAAGTCCTTGCATGGTATGGCTCTCATCAGAAAAAAATGAAAAAAAATGATGAGAATTCAAAGCACACCCCTTGGACAAAATAAATTCAAACATCCTCACATGATGTGGTTCTCATCAAGAAGAAAAAAGAAGAAGAGACAAGATGAGGATTCAAAGCACACCCCTTGGACAAAATAAATGCATGTGTCTTTACATGGTGTGGTTTCCATTTCCGAAAAAAATCAATGAAAATTCAAAGCACACCCCTTAGATAAAATAAACAGGCTACAAGCACTGGTTATGGGACTAGTCCCCTCTAAGTAAGGCCCTTCCTCACTTTCTACTTATTCTCTAATAAGGAATAGTGGTTGTTCTATGGGAGCACTCTTGTGTCTTAGGGAATGGATTGGTCTTAGAATGTCAATGTGAAGTCATTGAATGTGGTTGGTTTTGGTTTAAACTAAGGATGGATTCTATCAAGTCATTTAACCGCAAAATCCACAAGGGACTTCATGTAACCATAATTATGAACTCCATTCCACTCTCTCCCTCATCCATCTATGCTTTCCATGTCTCACCTCACTATCGATTTCATGTTTTGGTTCGACGTCCTTGTTTGATGTGTTTGAATTCTTAGTTAGTTTCTTTTGGATTTTTGTACTTAACCTTTTGTAACCATTAATCATCCATGGAGCCCACGAACTCTTTGGTTTGAAGTTATGCAAAGGCATAAAGGCCTATGCCTACTTTGGGGAGGATCCACTTACATATCTTTTGGTTGGGTTAGTTAAGTTCTTTATCCTTAGACACTTTTTACAATTAGATTCTTTTTGCTTACCCCATCAATGACATCCAATTGTGCACATCTTTACAATATTTTTCAGTGACGATTTCTTTTTATTATTATGAATATTTATACCCTCTTCAAATACTTTCCTTGTATTAAGCTTTTTCTAAATTTAATGGACCACTTATCTAATTTACCTTATTTGTCAACCTTCCCACTAACACTATTAAACAAAATCATCTACCACAATCACAACCTAGCTAACTATAACCACTGATGAGACAAGGCATTTAACCACTAGGTGTTACACATTGCATACTAATTCATGATTTTGTTGTTATTGCAGTGGGAAGCATGGATTGGAAGTGGGACTATCTTTACTAAGGATGTAGTAGTACCACACAATGAGAACTGTTCCTGATCATTAGATCTCTTTTCTCTCTCTCATTCTTCTACTACCAAGAGGTGTTGGATGTCAATTTTATCTAGAGTGTTCATTTCTCTTATCATGAAAACCCCATTTTGNTTTATCTAGAGTGTTCATTTCTCTTATCATGAAAACCCCATTTTGTAAAAATTGTAATTTCATACACTTGGGCACTCAGAGTCTATATGTTTCATCTGAGTCAATTTGTAATGTTAGTCAATAATCCCATACCTACCCAATATACTATGTTGTAAAGAACTTGTTCCTCCTCTTCTTCACTCAAGGATGAGTTTTCATTTAGTCATGGAGGTATGATGAATGCGCTTTTGGTGTTGGCTGTGATGTTGCATATGCAACGTCAAGGTCTAGCTGCGATGTCACGTACGTGACATCAAGGTATATTTCCAAAGTCTATAAATACCATGCCTAGGCTCTAGTTTTCATAGTTAGTTTTTGGTCATTTTTTAGTCAAAGTAGCGAAGCTCTTCTCGTTTCTTTTCCTTAGAGTTAGAATATTTTCTAAGTGCTCGTAGAAGGAGTCTAAGTGTGTATGGTTCTTTGTTCAAGCACTGATGTACCTAAGCATAGTAATGTGACGGGAATAAAATGAACTCTTTTGACAATCCTTGCAGCACTAAGAATAGCTTAATATTTTTTTATTGCATTTTACTTTCATGCTCTTTATTTTAATGCATTTGAGTTAAGCAACCTATTTCTAGAAGTTAATGAACATGAGCACGACCACTTCAAGCATTCATATAGTACTTGGTAACCCAACAACGCTTAACGTTTGGTAACCCAGTAGTGCTATATGTATTCAAGATGTATCCAAGAAAGTGGGACAATTACTTGTGTTAGGCTAGATAGACAATAATGAATTAGATTTTAAATTACTCTACTCTTCATTCTTGTTGTAGGTGACCAAATCCATAAAATATAAAGTAAAAAAATCATATACCTCAATTACACTCTAAATGTACCCTTGAACCTCACAAGTGTAATTGGGAAGACAATGAACATTCTTAACACCCATTTCACTTCCTAAAAGAGCTAGTGCATTAGATAACTATAGCTCCATAGAATTCGACCAAATCGCACATAATGCCTTAGTGATTCATATGGTTGGATGTAGAGGTACCTCACCACTCATCAGATGGCCTCCATAAGATGATAGACTATGGAGCATTGGTGTTGAATGAACCTAACTCTCCAAGAGCCAACAAAAACTCCTATACTATAGCCTCATTCACGAAAACCAAATGGTCTAATCCTCCTAGGGAACCATTTTTCATTAAGGTGCCATCATGATCCCAAAGCACAAAGCCTAGAGACCCCTTTGTCATATGGGTACTGCCTCTTCTAGCCCCTAAGAATCCCTTTATCATATGTGTTTCCCCTTCAGTGGCTTCAACATCACAACCAAGACCACAAGTTGCTAATCCTCCAAAGCCTAGGGAATCATTCATTATCCAAGTCACTCCACCTTCAACAAGTAAGCCTACAACAACACGTGACCAAAGCCCACCTATCGGGGCCAATAACTCAGAGGTTACTAAGAAACATGCATCATAATGGCAACAACAACAACCTGTTGACAAACCAACAACAAAGCCCACTAAAGATGGCTGACAACAAAAGGCCTTGAAACAAGCTACACCAAGACCAAGTACACCTATGGACAAGGGGCCAAGGACACATACATTGCAACGTAGCCCACAAACTCTAGGAAGAATGAAGGAGATTAGAATAACTAAGGCCTTAACATTACATGCCATGGGAAAGAGCTTCCTCACAACCATGAACCAAGACAAATGATCCCTAAAACAAAAGAACACATCATCAAACATGTATGACTTGTTCATGACATCTCCTACACATAGGAATGCACTAGCTCAACTATTGACTTCTATCCTTGTAAGCATAGACTTGTCCACCAACAGAGAGTTGATTCACTCTATCATTAAGCATGCTTCACTTAGGAAAAATGGGCATAAACCCACACTCAAATTTCATGATAGTGAAGTGAAAATTAACTCTTGAAATGGAGAAGTGTTATCTACTTCTCTCCTTGTTACTATACGTGTTGGTAGATACAAGCTTCACCATGTTCATGTCGATGATGGGGTGGCCACAAATGCGATACCATATTTCATTGTCGATAAGTTAGGCTTAATCAAGAATATCTAAGTGAACATTACCTCATGAGTAGTTGTGTGAGGTTAAATCACTTTGGATTTCATGGCTGATGAGCAATTTCCTACATTTGCAAACTTCTTAGTGGTAGAGTAGACCCCCAGTTTCAACTTTATCTTAGGAAGGTCATGCTTAGCAAAGCTTCTAGTTTCATCCTCTGGACACCAAGAGTTTCACTTGCCATACGAGGGAGAGGAAATTGTGATCTGTAGGGACAACGTGTCGCTACCTTTGGTGAATTATGTCAATATTGATCGAGGTTCAAAGTTGGAGTTTCAAGAGGAAACTACCAATACTCAGATTCAGGTCACCGATAAGGAAAATAACGATGCTAATAACACCAACTCCATGATACTAAATGACCAATGAAAATGCATGAGGTGGCCATGGTAAATAAGAGAGTTGGTAAGCATAGGATTGTGTAGAAAAGATTCATTGATCTATCAAAGATCAAACAACAAATTCCTAACAAACACCTTATCCTCCCTCTTGTTAAGGATCATTTCTTTACTTTTGCAACATTGTATCATGCTTTACCGTTGGTTTTATCCTTATATGCTCTTTTGAGAGCATCTCATACTTACGAGGAAAGTATGGATTACAGCCCACCAAGGCCCAAAACTGGCACTATGACCTGCTAAGGCCTAAAATTGGCAATGTTATGGCTTGCCACGGCCTAAAACTAGTGAGCATAACAAACTCTTACTCTTGTCCCTATACTGACATTGCAGCTAACCTACCTGATAACATTGTTTGCGAGTTTTACTTATATGCCTATACTTTTCTCTACAATTATCATTACAACATATTTTTCGTTACTGGTATAATTTTATAGCCTTGTTGCATCTATCGTTTATGAAAGAATCATAAAAATAATTGTAAATGGGTTATAGTAAACAAGGTTTAGTTTCAATGGGCTTTGTTAGATACATTTCAATGAATATGCACCGACAAAAAAAAGGCTTTACTTTGAATAGAAAGTTGATTTGTCACTATCCGATATCTTGCCTTCATCTAGCAAGGAAGATGTACATTGTACATTAATAAATCAATAGGTTCATGACCAAAACATTGATATACATGTATCCTACAATATAATGAATTAAAGTAAGACACAAATAAGGCTTCACAAATTATATATACATGAACCAACCATAGCAAAAATATGTCCATGCTCACGTGCATTTGAAAAAAGGAGCAGCAAAAGAAAAGGATAAAGTCAGTAGGCTATTAAAAGTTCAATCATGCCTGGCCAAGATGTATTATAATAAAAAATTTATTACACATCTATTGAAAAAGCATTGGCTCAACAATGTCAATCGTGCCATATTGATAATGCATAAGGGTGAATACCCCATAACCAGTCCAAATCGCCCAAAGGAAATCAAAAGTAGTAGCTCTAGTTTCTGCGAGATTAAATCAATCAGACCTACAATGAGCCTGAATCCGACAACCACGCCCAAAAACAATTTTCCCGACGTGACAAACTTGACGTTCCATGATTTTGTCAACGTCAGAGATTAATTTTGCCCCTTCCGAATTGCTGCAACTATAATAGTCATGAATTGATATAAAACAGTATCTACGAATCCAAATTTCCCTATACTTGATCATCTTGTCTCACGGGTGCAAAATAAAAAAAATGGGGTCTAGAAAATTACTGTCTCACGGGTGCAAAATAAAAAAAATGGGGTCTAGAAAATTACTGTCTCACGGGTGCAAAATAAAAAAAATGGGGTCTAGAAAATTACTGTCTCACGGGTGCAAAATAAAAAAAATGGGGTCTAGAAAATTACTGTTACAGAATTTACAGTGTTAAAAAAATCATAATCACAAGCTTGGTGTGCCATCAAAGTCATTTTATCAACCATCCTGCAACCAACCATAACTGGAAGATAAATCCTACGAACTAATATTTACCACGGGCTATACAAAAATGAATTGTCTTTTGCATCAGAATAGTACCAAATACCAAGGACGGCTAAGCCATTAAATCTCCACCATGATTAGTCACGTCGGTGAGTTCCACCTTGAAAACCCTAGACTTTACATCACCATCCAGAAATTTCTTTGAGTAGCAAGGTTCCTCACGGGCTTCGGATTCTTAACACCTGATCCTGTAAAAGTGAATGTAATACTAGGTTTCAAAATAATATTGGAGGATTAAACATTGCAGAACATAAACGCCGACAAATCTCAACAAAAAATAAAAAGAAAAAATTAAAAAAAGTTTCGGGGAAACATTCCACTGCATAGCCTACGGCTGCGCAGGCTGGCCTAGGGCTCCACTGCCTTGCGCAGGGACCACTGAGGCCCAGCCCATTGAGGACTACGCAATCCCAAGATCATGCAGCACACAGTGGCATCTCCCATCAACACCACTGTCTGTTGCTACTGCACCACCATCTGCCTACACCGCACACACCCTTTGTTGTGTCGTGTTGCGGAAACCAATCTTCAGTCTGAGTGCCAAACCTTGGCTTCCTGTCGTTCCTGCCTGCTGTAGCCGCAGCGCTGACGCAGGCGTAGTGCAGGATCGCTGTGCCGGTGCTACCGAGTGTGATGCTACTATGGCACCCCAACACGATGACACTTGCACTTACTTGGACACCGAACCTGACACCGGTGTCGTCCTCCATGTGGCCTCATCGCCCCTCCCTTGTGCGCCACTACGGCCTCGTGGCGGAAAGCCTACAGGCGCTATGAGAAAAAAAAACCCATACCTCCTCACCCATGCTAGAGCAATGTTGCCTAGCCATTTCTTTGAAATAGAAAACCCATACCCCCTCACCCCATGCTAGAGCAATGTTGCCTAGAGCAATGTTGCCTAGCTGCCTAGCATGGCTAAGGAGGGGTGTAACCTTACCCCCTTATGCATGCTAAAGTAATGCTACCCACAGTAGCTAGGCGGTGGTGTAACCTTACTACTCACCCACACCGAAGCAACATTGCCTAGCATGGCTACGTGGATGTGTAACTTTACCCCTTCACCCATGCTAGAGCAACGTTGCCCAGCATGACTAGGCAGTGGTGTAACCCTACATCCTTACCCACACTAAAGTAATGCTTCCCAGCGTGGCTAGGTGGGGGTGTAGCCCCACCCCCTCACCCAAGCTAGAGCAATGTTGCCTAGCAAGGCTAAGTAAGGGTGTAACCTTACCCCCTCATCTATGCTAAAGTAATAGTACCCACTGTGGCTAGGTGATGGTGTAACCTTACCCCCTCACCCATGCCTAAGCAACATTACCCAACATGGCTAGGTGGGCATGTACCCTTACCCCCTCACCCATGCTAGAGCAACACTACCCAACGTGGTTAGGCAGTGGTGTAACCCTACTTCCTCACCCATGTTGGAGCAATGCTTCCCAATGTGGCTAGGAGGGGTGTAATCGTACCTACTCACCCACACTGGAGCAATGCTACCTAACATGGTTAGGCATGGATGTAATCCTACACCCTTACCCATGCTAGAGCAACACTTCCCAGCATGCCTAGGTGGGGGTGTAGCCCTACCCCCTCACCCACCCTAAAGTGAGCAATGTTGCCCAACATGGCTAAAGAAGGGTATAACCCTACCCCCTCACCCACACTGGTCTGTATAGATCCAACGTGGGTGCCACGATCCAACACTACATCGTACGGCTCTCGACCACCTGCAAACCCACACGACATCGCTCCATCTACCTTTTCCACTACACACACACTCCTATCACTCGATTACTATCATTTGACTATCCATGCTTGTCATTCCTTGCCCTACCTACCACGCCATCTGATCTCCTATCGCGTATAATCAAAACCCTCCTCTAACTAGCCCCACAACCCTGCCGCCGCAATAGGCTACTACGTTGTCTTACCTCCACATCCTACACTACCCTATCCTGCCATTGCACACCACATAATGGCTAGATGACATCGTCATCTGAACCATTGTCCCTTGGCGCAATATGACGAAACCCTCATTTGCGGCAAGAAACCCTTACTACCACTACATGGTCGTGCTCTCCTAGCTACATGTGTTTCCTTACCATGATGCCATAGCTCACGCTCCCCTACTGCAACGCTGTAGCACCCTACACTTTCCCAGCTATCACGTAGCCTACCTCCCTTTTGCCCCACAACCCCACAATAAAGGTCATGGCACATCAAACCCTCCTACAGTAGCAATGATTCTCCACCTACTTCAATGGCCACCATTGCAATGAGAACCCTGATGCATGTTGTTATTACTGTCATCCCTCTTGTGCGTCACTCCACACTACTACTGCCATTCTTCCTATGCCACCACACCTGCTTGTGTACCTCATCTAGCAACTCTAACTCTAGTATCAACAACTATGTCATGTTCCAAGCAGCTACACTGTGTTCTAACGAGGGAGGGTGATAACCTAGATAGTGGGTGTGGGAGATTGGCAACGTGATTGGTGCAGGGCGATGTCAATAGTAACACAAGGCAAAGCCACCTCTTATGGACCTACATGATCGATAGGACATACAGCCATAAAATTTTTATTTAGTTAATTATTTTTAATTTTAATTTTATTTTATCATGTAAGCAGTTTGCTTTTAGCTTGGTCAATTTGGTATCCAATTTGGAAAGGTGCAAAAGAGCCACCTTCTCAGCAAGTTTTACCCTATATTTTAACCCTCTCCCCCCAATCCACATTGGCCAACATGGCTCTAGAAAAGTAAGACCTTAAAATCCACTTTGGTTGTAAGTTTTGGCCTCTAAGATGACCAATTTTAATCATTATAACCCTATGCTATCATGGGAAAATCATCGAACACAAAGTTTGATCCTCTGGATGCCTAAAACAACCTTATATTTTACCTTAAATAACCTTAAAATAGCCTCCATAGCTGCCTAAACTTTCCTATCAACTCTATAATCCCCTATCATGACCTACCAAGGCCTTAAATTGGCAACCTCATGGCCCACTAAGGCCTAAAACTAGCATTATGTAATTTTATTTAACCACTATATTTCATCATTTAGCATCATTTGGACTTAGATTCACTTAATTTAACATCATTTGATATCATTTCACATCAATAAGACCTTATTTGATCTTGTTTGACACCATTTTATGTTGTTTTGATCATTATTTGGCCTTCATTTGACCCTATCCTACATCATTTGGCCTTTGTTTCATCTTATTTGCTCTAGCCTACTCCTTATAACCTCTATTGATCTTTGTTTAGCCTTTAATTGGTGTTAGGTGATTGGTTTTGACCATTCTTGACCATCATTTGACACCATGTAAGTATGACCCTGTAAGACCTTAAACTAGCAACATGACCCACTATGGCCCCAAACTAGTAAAATGTAACCATAGTTGACAATGTTTGACCTTACACGACCTTTAACTCATACCTTACAACATTTGTTAACCATGATTAAACCTTTTTTAATCTTTCATTTAGTATGCTTTGAACCATTTATGCATTATTACTAAAGTATTTAATCATTTTATTACACAAGTTCCGCTTGATGTGCTTATGTTGTCATGCAAGAATGAAGCTAGGAGGATGAGGAAGCAAACTCATCTAGCCTTAAAACCTAAATAAACCCCTCTTGTGATGTTGTTAGACCAAATATCCAAACCTTAAGCACTAAAACCATTCTATTATACAACCATAACACCTTAAAGTAGCCTAATGACCATTGACCTTAAAGCTAGAAACATCACAGAGGGTCACTTAGTCAAAATTCCTATCTAAATCATGATGGTGATGAGAAAACACATGAAACCAAGTTCCTCACCAAAACTTATACCTTCTCAAGACCACATTAAATCCTTGTTATACAATATTAAAGCCATAACATAGCTCTAGTTATGCCTAACACTCACATGTTTTCTTGTGGTGTTGTTTATCATTGTTGACAAGTTGCAACGAATGATTGATGTTGACAACTTTGATGATCTACAACAAGTGAGCCTACATGCTCTCTCTCTCTCTCTTCATTGTTTGGCACAATGAACAAACTACAAAAATTTATAAATCTAATGTACATTGCATAGATTCCTCTATGTTGTATCTATTGTGACCTATGGTGGTCTGGTTTGCTAGTTATCTCATATAGCCCTATACATCATATTATAATAACATGCTTTCTTTGGCTAGTTTTCTTATTCTCTTGGAGTTGTGTGCAAGATGAAGCCTAGAGTGATCACAATGTGTAAGATTTAGTGAGTTGATCTTGATATTTCAAGAGTGCTTATGTCATTTCCATCCCATTACCTCTCCTTGAACCCAACCCGTAGCCTAAATATAACCTTCATCACCCTAAGTAACAATGATAACCTATGTTTGACATTCAGGCATTGTGGCCATGTGACATCCCCTTCATCATGCTCCACCATTAAGTCCATTGAATGCAATGCACCTCATTCAATGGGAAAACCAAATCAAACCTACCTTGGCAAAGAAACCCAATGAAGGTTTGATCCATAAAAATGTGGATGCAAAATTGCCAAGAAGCTAGATGATCGATGAAGACTAAGAAATAGACTAATGGCTTCAAACATGCAAAAGGAGGAGCCTAATGGCCAAAGAAACCTTGGAGCAAGATGTTCGTTTCTCAAACTCATTTACCAAGTGAACCACACTTATAAACATGAAGTGCATTGCCTAAATTGTTTAACCAACATGACAGTGTCATACTACAGCCATGATGTTATCACTTAGAAAGCATTTTCAACCTTCACAAGCATGACTCCACTACCATTTCACCATTATAGCCTTATTCCATCATCATGAGCACTCTTCAACATGGTTCAACATAACTAAATCAAGCATGGATAGAAAACATTGGTGGTGGACCTACAATATTGTTTTGTTTTCTTTGTCATTAACTCTCAGGTCAATCCTCTAGACATCAACAAAGAGGGACCAATGAAACACCACCAAAATTACATGTTGTTACCCTATTTGTATTATAATTCTCATCTCATAAAACTTGATGTAAACTTCATTGTAAATGTGGAGATTGCAACCCAAGAGATGTAATCTCACATACTTTATACTTTTGGGGCTGGAAAATGCCTCATAAGTGGTTCAAGCCTGATGAAGTGTCATTTAGTCAATGCGTCGACTGGGCCGCGTATACATGGCTACGTCGACGCGGGCCTGTTGACGTAGCCACCCTATGTCGACGTGGCCCCGTTTATGGAGCCACCTTTCCCGACCTATAAATAAGAGGGCCTTCCGCCTCATTTAGGCATCTTTCTAGTAGTTGTAGCGAAGCTCTTGTAGTTTGTTCCCGCAGGAGATATAATATTTTCCAAGTTCCCGCAGTAGGTGTAAGAAAAGTGATCGGCTCTTTATTCGAGAATTGATGTATCTGAGCCCATTGGTGTGATGGCAATAAAGACAAACTATGCAAGCATTCCTTGCAGCATTTGGACTTAGTTATTTTATGCATTTAATAGTTTAATATGTTTATGGTTTATTAGTTACATGTTAATTACTTAAGTTTTCATTATTGTAATTTCCATCGCTATTGTGCATTCATAGTTCGTTAAGGTCCTAAGTACGACCATCTCGAACGTAACCCAAACACTTGATAAGCCCAGTGACGCTTAACGTCTGGTAACCCAGAAGTATTAGGAGATGTTCAGAACGTGCTTAGAAGATGGGACTAGATACTTATGTTAGGAGTAGTTAAGATTTAGATTAAGATAATTTTAGATTAATTAATATTCTATCCTTATTTTCCAAGATAATTAGTTGCCGAAAAGATAATTAAAAAGATATAAAAATAATTAGCCTTAGTCTCACTTAACCATCGTAAATAGAACTTCACAAGTGAGATTAGGATGACAACGACCATTCTAACCCAAGGTTTCACTAGTTAGAAGTCTAGTGTATGTTAAGTGCTTACAGTCTGCGGATTTTGACTGAGTTGCACGTGAACACTCGTGATTCATATGGTTGGGCGTAGGGGTACCTAGCTGCTCATCATTGGCGTCGTTGCCAAGGACTGTTAGTCTTACATGTGTCATTTGACCTTAGTGAAATTATCATTTAGTCGTTGAAATGGACCTAGGGTAGAAATATTTATGCACGTTAGGAAAATTTAAGTAAATAGTAAGGTACACTAATTATATGGACCATCTAACATCCAATATGTCTTCTCACAGGAGAGATGTATTCGAGCCGCTAGTGCCACAAGAATGTCGGGTGGTGTACAAACATCGCGATGAATATGTCCCTGATTTCACATTCATCCTACATTAGGATGAGCATCTCCAATGGAAGGACATGGAGGGTAGCATCGTGCTACCACCTGACCGAGAGGCTCCTGCGATGCTATATCACAATCTGGGCAGATTGGGCATCCAGGAGCGGGTGGCGGAGTATGTCATGGAGGATCATGACTACCGGGACTATCGTCCCATGGAGGCTCAACAGACAAGAGATCAGTAGTAGGTGGAGAGATATGAACAGTAGAAGGGAAAGCAATTCAACAACCCCTTATTCTTGCAAGGGTTGCAAGACAATGGGGATCCCTTCTTTCATGATACCCATTCGACTGAACTTCCCTTGGGGCAGCAATTCATCCAGTCAATCATTCAGAACAAACATCCAAGTGACCACGATCCTCAAGGGGATGGAAGATCACACAACAAGGCTAGGCTGGATGACTGAGGCCATCATCAGGGTAGATGGGGAGATCACCACCGGAGCGGTGGCAATGCCTCTCCTTCTTCTCCGTCCTTCCCCTCTCCTGTGCCTTCCTCTAGCTCAAGCTCTTAGCGTAATAGGGGAAGGCTAGAGTAAAATGATGATGGTAAATAGGTTAGGACTTCGAGATCTGTCCCTGGAAATTTCAAAGGAAAATCCTTTCGGGAAGATCAAGAAGAAAAGAGTTCCATGCATCGTGTACAGTGACTCAAGGTGCAACTATGTGCAACAGTTATGGTCTGCTAAGCAGATATCCATTCAAGCATGTAGTTAGTGTATAGAAGAATCACCTGTTCAACAGTGCCTATACATAGCAGCCACTAACCAAGAAGGCACCCAGTGGCTAAAAGTTGATCTTACTAGCAGCACATTGTGCATGGAATCATCTAAGGGGCTAGTGTAAGCCTATGTTAACAGCATGGATGAGATGGAAGAGATTCATCAACAGGTCTCCACTGTTGATGACCAAGATGACTAGGGAATGCTACAAATCCTTTAGAGCTTCAAACAAGAGCCCCTTGAGTTAAAGTATTTACCAGCTCACTTAGAGTATGCATTTTTGCAAAATGGCAAGCCGGTAATCATTAATGCCACTCTTGCTCCAGAACAAAAGAAGAAGTTGTTGGAGGTGATAAACAAATGGGTTGCTACATTTGCATGGTCATATCCTGAGTTGACTGGAGTTGATCCTAGGGTCTACCAGCATCGAATATACCTTGACCCTTCCATGAAGCCATGATGACAGCCACAAAGACGGTTGAATCCCAAATTGAAACAGGTTGTAAAAGATGAAATCAAACAATTGCTAAAGGAAGGATTCATCTATTCTATCGCCGATAGTGAATGGGTTAGCCCACTCATTATTGTACCCAAGAAAGGTGGCAAGTGGAGCATCTGTATTGATTTCCAGTTGCTCAATATGACAACCTTCAAGAACCACTTCCCGATCCCATTTGTGGACCAAGTGTTGGACACCATCGCAGGACACTGATACTATAGTTTTTTGGATGGTTATAATGGTTATAACCAAATCCAAATAGCACTAGAGGACTAGGACAAAACAACGTTCACAAGTCCATGGGGGACTTTTGCATATAAAAAGATGCCCTTTGGCCTATGCAATGCCCCTACGATGTTCCAACGCCTTGTCCTAAGCATCTTCCAGCAACAAATCAGCAATGGTGTAGAAGTCTTCATGGATGACTTCTCCACCTATGGGGCCACGTTTGAGCAAGCCTTGGACCATCTAGAGCAGGTTCTAAAGAGGTGTGTAGACACTAATCTGCAGCATAATTGGCAAAAAAGCCATTTGATGGTCCAAGAGGGCATTGTGCTGGGGCATCGCATCTCATAAAAAGGAATCAGCATAGACCATGAAAAGATTAGGGTCATCCAAGGAATCACCCACCAACCAAGTACCATCAAAGATGTTTGGTCATTCCTTACACACACTGGTTACTACCGGCATTTTATAGAGTGCTTCTCAAAGATCGCCTAGCCATTGGTAGAACCTACAAAGAAGGATGATCCGTTCGTTTGGACCAAGGAATTCGAGTCTGCATTCCAGGCGCTGAAATAGAAATTCGTTGAAGCTCCAGTTTTATAGGCACCTGATTGGTCTAGACCTTTTCACATTATGAAGGATGCCTCCAACTACGCTTTGGGAGCCATGCTTACACAGTGTGACAATCAGAAATGTCCATATTATATCCATTATGCAAGTCGTAGCATTGTGGGTGCTCAGCTGAACTATACCACCACCGAGAAGGAGTTAATGGTGGTGGTGTTCACCTTGGACAATTTCTGGCACTATGTTCTTGAATACGAGGTGTTTGTGCACACTGACCATAGTGCTATCCGGTTCCTGATGAACAAACCAATGGTGAGCCCCTGCAAAATCCGGTGGCTGGTGATTCTTCAGGAGTTTGATCTTACCATGGTAGATTGAAAGGGGATTGAGAATATGGTTGCTGACCACTTGTCTCAATTATGATGGGATGATGCAGAAGAGGAGGAGCCCTTATCCAATCAATTTTTAGATGAACTCCTCTTCATAGGCACCATTGATCCTCAAGCACCCAAGGTATCCCCTTGGTTCAATTGCATCCTCACCTACCTTACAACCTAGGAGCTGCCAAAGGAGTGGAACCATCGGTAGAAACAACAGTTTCTCCATAAGGCCAAGCATTTCATGGAAATCAATGACCACCTCTACAAGGTGTGCGTAGATGGCTTGGTTTGATTGTGTGTTCCTAATGATGATACACTGCATGTCCTCTAAGATGCTCACGAGGGTCCTTGTGGGGGCCACTATGCTGGATGTCAAACAACCATTAAAATCCTGCTTGTAGGGTATTACTGGCCTACACTTTTCAGGGATGCATAATGGTTTGCCCGCTCCTAAAAACAATGCCAAAGAGATGGTGGGATGTTGGCACGGTTGGAGGGACCTCAACAGTGGATTCAGCCACTGGAGCCTTTCGACATTTGGGATATCGACTTCATGGGGCCCATCACCCCCTTGTCAAACAGAAAGGCATACATCATCGTGGCTGTGGACTACTGTACAAAGTGGGTAGAAGTGGAGCCGTCATCAACTATTCTTCCAACACCGCTACATAATTTTTCCAACAACAAATCATTACCAGGTTTGGAGTGCCACGTGCACTCATTTCTGACAATGGGACTCACTCCACGGGTGTCACTTTTCAAAAAATCATGTAGCGCTTAGGGGTAACACATAAATTTACAACACCCTATCACCCCCAAGCCAATGGGAAGGCCAAAGTCACCAATAGGGAGATCACCAAGATCCTTACCCAAACCATTAGCAAATATAAGAGGGATTGGAGTACCAAGCTCAACGATGCCCTATGGGCCTATCACTCCACTTGGAAACTTCCTGTAGGGTATTCTCCCTATGAGTTAGTATATGGAAAGTTGCCAACACTTCCAATCCAAGCAGAACTCCAGACACTATCCACAGCCAGTGACCTTGACCTTGACCTACCACTAGCACAACATGAATAATTAATCAATTTAAGTGTACTAGATGAGAACCGACTAGTAGCCCTATTTTCAAATGAAACCCACAAGGCCTATAACAAGAAACGACATGATCTTAGGATTCGGAAGGTCACATTTAGATGTGGAGATAAGGTATTGTATTGGAACCCCTCACATGTATTCCAACTAACAAAGTTTCAGAAACTATGGGAGGGACCTTATATTGTCTTCAAAACCTTTCCATCTAGGGCCTTACTCATCCACAAACCTAGGGACTCCACTAGAACATAGTTAGTCAACCGCCAACAATTAAAACCTTTCCGTGAGCTCCACACAACCAGTGCCACCGCCTCATCATCATTTGGTAGCCCTCATTCCATTTTTCATGTCTCCTCCTTTCCACCTAGTCGTGGGGGAGACCATCATCCCTGCTGATCCATTCCCTATTCCCCTTACCATTTTATCATTTTTTTGTTTTACAATTTTTTTTACACTTTTTTGTTTTCCATTTCTTTGTTTATCATTTTTTTACAATTTTTGTTTTACACTTTTTTTTTCACCATCGTTCATATGTTTACACATTCTTTGCACATCTTTTCATTTTTTTTTACTTATTTTTCATTTTTTGTACATGTCTATTTTTTTGCTTAATGGTAGCCATCATCATATTGTCTTCAGACGTTTGGCATGGTCGATTTTTGTTACGATGGGTATTGTAATAGTCTTTCTCATTATCTGGCTCCTACCATTGCATGGTTGTCTTTGGATTTTACGTTGTTTTCACTTCATAAACTCGGTAGTGAGTCCAAATCATTCGCCCATTCATCATTCCATGGTTATCCTTCTGTTGCGAACATGTAACCCCTTAACTTAAAACCATTTTAATTAATGTGTGACTTGTGTAGTTCCCAGACTAAGGGATGACCCAATGGTTTGAATCAGGTGTGACTTCAAGGGGAATGCTTTATTCATTATTCTATTCTATTCCTCGGGTTGCCAGTGTGTCCTTACGGATTTCCTCCCACTCCAAGTTTCTCCCCACAGAAGTTTCTGGGTAGTTTGACCTTGCATGGTGTGTTCCTCACTAAAAAAGATTCAAAAATTCAAAAAAAAAAGAAAAAAAAACAAAACAAAATAAACAAATAAAATGAGAATTCAAAGCACACCCCTTGGTCAGATGCATGCAAACACGCATGGGTCTTCGCATGGTGTGGTTTCCCTAGAAAAAAGAAAAGAAAAACAAATCACCAGGGAATTCAAAGCACACCACTTAGGCCGCCTCTCACGGGTTGTCCTGTTTCAATTCCTTCTTCTCACATTTCCTGGAGTGGTGGTTCTCTATTTGGTCATTCTTGCTTCTTTGGGGGATGGTCAGGACTTCGTCTATTGCTGCAATGTCAGTGACTGCGGATGGTTTTGGGTCTGACCTCAAGAAAGGTTCTACCGGGTCACTTAACCAAAATCGCACACGGGGTTTCATGTGGCCAACACTTGGAATTTTCATTCTCTCCTTTTCCTATGTTTCCACTTCTCTCTATACTCACCTCACTTCCCTTTTTATGTTTTGTGTTAGTCATGTTTTCTATAGGTCTCTCATGCCTTGGTGGGTTCTCTTGGTTTGGAGTCTTAACTGGTCAACACCGCTTCTTGGCACCCAGGCCCACGAATCTTGGTGTTTAGGGTATGTAGGGGCTACAAAGGCCATTGCCTGCTATGGGGAGGACCCACCTGCTTACTCCTGGTTCCGCCTGTTAAGCCTTCCATCCTTTGGATTTCTTAGTTGACTAGTTTCAGTGTCCCATCATTCGATTTCTTCCTCGCAAAGTTCTTTTTGCATCCTATTCTCTAATTTTGCCTCTTTTTCATATTCCATTCCCTTCCTCATGTCCTTAGCCATGATTGGACCTTTTATGTGCTTCAACTACCTCAATTTGGATTTTCAAATTCATCATTTTGGGTGTTTTATGGGTTGGTCAACGCTGGTCCACAAGTGAACAGTGTTGCGTATACTTGGCCCTGTATATGCAGTGCCTACATATACGTAGCCCTGTTGATGCAACATCCAACCCCTATATATACACCCACTACGCTTTCATTTTTTCATCATTTGGAGTCCAAATTGACGGGATTTTTTTACCAATTTTTCTGCCTAACCCTTTCCAATGCACCTACATTCCATCGCGTGTCCGCATCAACTTGTCCTTGCCCTTTGATGCACCCAGAGGTATGCTCTCAGTCGTGGGGGGGGGGGGGGGGGGGGGTGGTCCCTTTGTATAATTAATTAATTAATTAATTAGTTTTTTAATTACAAAAAATTTGGCCCTAACCCCTAACTTAATGCTCCGGGAAATCTAACAGTGTGCCTATGCCATTAACATAACTTGGTCAAACTCAGAAAGTATATACAGATCATCTTAAACTGAATAGTCTAATGGATGATTATGTTTGATTGCAGATGGCACAAAAATTGAGGCACCCAAGGGATGAAGGACTTTCACAACCAAGGGACAAGCGCCCACGCACGGGAAGGGGACGAGGTGTGCAACTGCTAGAGTATGCGGAGGGCTCTCATGCAACTGGGCCTTTTGGTGAAAGACCTGATGTGGAATCTGTTCATCAGATTCCTGAATAGGAGATTCTCGATGAGAAATCGCTAGGGGATGAGACTCCTGAGATAGCACCACAGCTTGAGGTCACCCTGACCCAAGCCTGCCTTGATGCTATCACACAACGCAAGGTGCAACGGACGGTCCTCCAAGAGCTAAATTTTGGACCATTCCTTGAGCACGCACCAGAAGACGTGAGACTCCAATTACAGAACTCTCTAATGTGGCCAATCATCATAATCAGTGGTGAGTGGTACTTAGGAGAAACTTATCTCTTCTGGTCGAATTAGCAACCAGGGTCTAGAGTAAGAATCAAAGACATTTATGTCTCTTACTCTTTAGAAGCAATAGCGCAAGCTCTGGGGTTACCTAAAACTGGGGCAGATGTGGTAGAAATTCCAAAGTAGGCCAATCCTGAGGTAAAGGTGCAATGGACCAAATGGTGCTATGGGGTAGAGTGCAATGAATTCGGCTCCTTGACAACGGTGGAGAGAGTATACTCAAAGATCGCATCTTATCATTTGAATCCAACGGTAAGACCTAGCAAAATCACTACCTTCTCTGCTTATGCATGTGTCACCTTGAGTGGTAAATTTCCCATGAGTCTTCCACAGCTATTATTTTTGGAGATTGAAAATAGGTTCATTGAGAATGAACATGGAAGATGAGCTCTCCCCTTTCCTTGCCTAATCCGAAAGTTGTGCAAACGGGTAGGGATAGCACAATATTCTAATGACATAATCTAGCGTGCCCCAATTGCCTCGTGGTGAGAGATGATGAAAGAAAAAATGCCTACCACCACATAGACAGAGGAAGAGTAGCAACCACCTCCACCACCTGCACAAACAATGCATCTGGGCTTGCAAAACACAACAGAATACATCCGCAAGATCCGGGAAATGCTCTTGAGCTAGCAAGAGCAATCTGAAAGGATTGGTGGAGGAGAATACCGTTCAGTCTATTGCCCTGCCATGAGCCACCTGGAGCAAGTGGCTCAATTAGTCAACTTGCTTGAAAAGGTAGGGCCGATATTCTCTGCCGCCCAAGCACCAATTCCAACTAGAATAGATCCAAGCATTTGAGATGTATCAACTGCAACCCAACAGTTACTCCCTGAAATCTCAGGGAATGCTGCTACTTTCTCTGTATGCTTGGAAGATGGTGAAGAGGTGATTGTTCTGGTGATGCAGCACCAGGGACAGGAAGTTTTAGCTGAAGTGGTTACTGATACAATTGCTACGGCTCTCAATGCACCGGTAGCACCTGTACCAAAAATTCATGGACTACAAGATGTACATGTATCTATTAGAACTTTGCGTAGAAAGATTGATGTAGTCCAACATGAAGAATTGTTGGACCAACTGGTGGGAACCGGGCAACCACTTCCAGATGTCTTTGACCTTCCGAATAACATTACTGTGACCCAGTCGGAGCTGCTCTCGGCAAGGGGCAAGAGCCTTATTTTTATGGAGCAACTAGAAGCTGCTCAAGTCACTTGTCAATGCTTGGCAACTGAGGTAGCCCAATTAAGAGTCCAACTTGCTGATCCTGCCATCCTCAACTATGAAATCACCAGAGATGAAGCTTTTCAACAGCTTCAGCTTAAACTGCAGGTTGTTGAGGATGTGCGAGAGACGGTGATCCTCGACAAGTCCATAGCAGACACCCAAGCATATCACTTGGAAAAGGACTTGGTGGAGGTTTGCCAGGAGAACATGCAGCTGACTATGAAAGTTCATCACCTACGCAATGTTGGTGTAGAGAACAAACACATGAAAGATTTCATGCACCAACAGTACTAGGAGCTAGCCAAGGTGAATGTAGACATAAGAAGGTTGGCAACTGAAAATCGAAATCTGTCAATGGAGGAGGTTCGGGCATTGCAACAGAAGTTTGCAATCGAAACTGCCACTTGGAAGAATGAGGCCCTGAAATTCAAAAAAGTCAAAAATCATTACAGGGACCAAGTGGGGTTGTAGAAGGAGGTAAACGAGAAGCACATTCAAGTCACCAAAGCCAACATGAACCAAGTGCTCCAACAGCTCCAAGAGGAAGGAAATATATGGCCATCTATCTTCGATGGATTGAATGCCTACAATAAAGCAGAAATTTGCCTAAAGGATCTGCAAATTGAGAAAATGATAGAGTACATGGAGATGGCCAACCTTCAATATGCAAACCCAGCTATGCTTACAGCCGGGAGATCGTGGTTAGAGTTAGAAAAGCAAGTGGCCACCTCGTATTCCTTATACAAGGGAGAGTTCCAGGCGCACAAGGCAACAAAACAAAAGCTAGCAATAGAAAATGTAGAACTCAAGGTCCTCCACCCAAGCTTTGAAGGATAACATACATTTATGGAGGACCTGGCCCGAAGAATGAATGACTACCAGTAGTTGCAGGCATCAATCCAAGCGTTCAACATCGAATGCAAGCAATTTGCAGCCTAGTTTGTCAACTTAAAAGAACTCATTCTGGCACTGCCTTATCCTTGGGAAGTTCTAGTTCTAGCACATATTGGAGAAGCTACCTAGACCGTGAATGATCCCAGAAGAAAA
>MNCI01004501.1:1248732-1299482 GCA_015680685.1 Gnetum montanum
GAACGTAACCCAATCACTTGGTAAGCCCAGTGACGCTTAACGTCTGGTAACCCAGAAGTGTTAGGAGATGCTCAGAACGTGCTTGGAAGATGGGACCAAATACTTATGTTAGGAGTAGTTAAGATTTAGATTAAGATAATTTTAGATTAATTAATATTCTATCCTTATTTTCCAAGATAATTAGTCACCAAAACGATAATTAAAAAGATATAAAAAACATTAGCCTTAGTCTCACTTAACTATCGTAAACAAAACTTCACAAGTGAGATTAGGATGATAATGACCGTTCTAACCCAAGGTTTCACTAGTTAGAAGTCTAGTGTATGTTAAGTGCTTACAGTCTGTGGATTTCGACCGAGTCGCACGTGAACGCTCATGATTCGTATGGTTGGACATAAGGGTACCTAGCCACTCATCAAAGCCTCATCCCCAAGTGAAAATAGTTGTATATTGTCTATATGTGGGCTTGGGGAAGTTAAAAATTCCTTTTGGGATGTCAAAATTGGCATTTTAATGGGTTTTATGGGGGATATGACATTTTCCACGTTAGAGATACCCATTGGAAAATATAACTGATGTACCAGGGGTCTAACTCACCTACCCAAGCTATAACCCATCTACTCTCAATGTTGGAGGGTAAAACATCAACCATGCTTAGTGTGGTGCTTTATAACCTTTACCCCTAGCATTAAACCTTCCCCTAACATTGCTCCAACATGGCCAAGATTTTAGCATTGAATCTTGCCTAAGCATGGGTCCAGTGTGGGTCCAACATGGATCTAGTATGGATCTAGCATGGATCCAACATGGGTCCAATGTGGATCCTACGTGGATCCAACATGGATCCAGTGTTACTCTAGTGTGGGTGCCATCCCCCCAACATGGATGTTGTACCCCAATTACTATTTTTAGTAAATGGAATGGTTTTGATGCCATGGGGATATAACACTTGCCATACATAGTAACCTTTCTGAATTTGAACATCCATCACACCTACACGTAGCTAGAATTTACAGTAGAAATCAAGTAGAATTTGAAGCCAAATTTGTGGTCCAAAACCTTATAAAACCCAAGAACCAACACTATGTAAAGGTCCATGAATTTTTTGGTTTCACACTTTACAATTTTTAGCCATTTTTGCATTCAAGAGCTCTTGCACACCTACAAATACACAACTTCTCGAATTCACAGTGTGGAACCCCCCATAGCCATTATTACCCCACTTTGAGATTTTGTGAGTTTTGGGTATCAACGCTGAGCATTTTAGGGTTTAACCCTAGCATGGCTCTTCTTAGTAGCAAAACCCCCCTCAAACATCCAACATTACAATCTAGTGCAAAGAGTAACAAAGGTTCAAAAGCATTGGGAGATGCAGAGCCTCTAGATTGTGAAGTTGATTACAATAGTTTTAACAGATTCTAAACCCCCAACGAAGTGAACCCCCTACTACTTGAAGTACATTTTGTACACATTTCTTGAACCATTCTTTGTTTCTATTCAAATAAAGTTTACAGTTCTATTTATGTGCAAGATAGATTTATTTGTTTCAATTCTATGCATTTTTTTCTCATATTTGCATTACATTTTTATTTTTCTACCCCCATTTACATTTTCCAAGTCCCTAGATGATCTGTTGGACTATCTAGGGCTATTTTTTGGAGGTCATAGGGATTCAAAATTAAAGCTATTACATTGGAAGTTTTAGTTTTCTAGCAATCAAATTTTTCAATTGCAACAGATAAGATGTATTTCCAATGGAACTCCTAGAAATTTTTATTTTGTACATTTATTAGATTATTAATGTATCAACCTTACTAGAGGACTACCTTCAGGAATGGGTAACATATCTTTCCAGTGGCATGGTAAGGTAGCACATATTTTAGATATACTTCCATTTTTTATTAGAACTCAAGAGAATAATATAACTTATTAGCAGGATAAGACTTATAGTAGCAACCTTAGAGAATCCACAAATACCCTTAATGTCACACCATTTTCATTCCCACTTAGTTCATCACTTTTCTATCTAGGCATAATAATCACAAGTTTATTTTAGTTTTATTGTGAAAAGAATGTCATTATCTCCATGGTAAGAACCTCTTATTTTTAGAAATGAGTTGATTAGTGATGTGGTTAAAACACCTTAAAGAAAATTCACGTTGCAATGTGAAGTCCAAACTCAAAACCTTTATTGTAATTTGATAGAAATACAAAGGTCAATATAATTACCTTATTTCCCCAAAAATCCCTCACTTTGGCTTTATATTTCTAGAATTTAAGGTAGCTTTTTATTTAAGAATTGAGATGTGTAGCCCACATGTTGCAAATCCCATGTATTTCGGCTTGTGGAGGTTAAAAATGTTTCAAACATTATAGATGCCTTATAATCTAGCTTGATGAGGCTAAAAGATGCTTTACATGCTATGAAAATCATTATTTTCACCTCATATGTTGGGCATATTAACCTCACATGTTGGACAACATGTGAGGGTAGCATGTGAGATTTGGGCTTTAATCCCACATGATGAGCATTCTAGTTTCACATGTTGGGCAACATGTACCGGTAGTGTGTGGAAGGAAAAAATTAGCTAAATTTTCCATGTGTTGCATGAAAGAAATTCAAGTAGAGTAGAGTTTGCCAAAAACCTATCAACAATCATGGAAAAATTAATTAGCACTACATCAAAATGCTAACAACTTACTTAAACAAGAAATTACTACATTGTACAACCAAAAGTCCACAACCATTCCCAAAACCCAGCGTATTCCCTACAACTTGCAAATTCACAATAATTTTTACTTTAGATTTTTTCAGTTATAATGTGCAACACTATCCTAATTTCCTACACTTTGAAGCATAAAAATTAATTATTTTCCTAGTGCAATGCATAGCACTATCATGGCCCTCTACACTACCTTTGCAATTGCAGTGCACATTATCATCCCTATTTTCAATATTTATACTTTGTAGTTTTTTTTAATCATTTTCCCTTTTACATGCTAGAAAAAGCTTCAAACAAAAGATTTTTGAAACTTATTACTTTGCAGTTGTATTGCATTTAAGGTTGTATAGTCTCACATACACAAACTTCCACATATTGGATAGTCTCATACACTGAGACTGCCACATGTTAGGCAATCTAACATGCTTAGACTTCCACATGATGGGTAGCCTCATACAATAAAACTTCCATACACTGTGCAATCTCATACATTGAGACTTACACATGTTGGACAATCTCACATACTAAGACTTTCACATGCTGGGTAGTCTCATACGCTAAGAATTCCACACACTAGGTAGTCTCACACACTAAAAATGTCACACATTAGGTAGTCTCACATGCTAATACTTCCATGCTACGAAATCTCACATGCTAAAGCTTCATACACTATGGGCCTTACATGCTCCAAAATTATAGTTATTTAAGCATTAGAAACTTTAAAAGTCTTTATCACTTTAACCAATTTATTGGTTTTCTACATTTTATGCCTTTCACATCCATAGTTCTACCTCACAATATTACACACATGGCCTCATACCAAGAGGTTATCTGCATCTACAATCCTAAGGATCTAGCTATAGTTAAGCATAGATAGTCCCTTAGGTGGATGGGGCTAGAACTAGCTTACACAAATATAAATGAGGAATATTACAGCTTTATCTATGCAAAAATTTGAGCTAGTTTGATTATCCCTTGTAGAGAGTTGAAATTAAAATGTTAGTTTGAGATAATCAACAAGAATGGAAAGGAGCATATTCCCTCACCTTATAGCCAAATCAAACTAATTGATTTCCATATGCGTATGCTAGCACAACTAGTAGAACTAGAGAAGGTGAGTGAGGAGATTAGCTTAGACAAAAATGAATAGGAATAGGATGAGTTTAAGATAGAGTATGAACCAGATCCTTTTATAGGAAATCTCTTACAACAGTCAACTCCAAAGGAAACCGTCCCTAACTCCACACCTTTTGTATCCTCTATGGATTATATTTCCCAATCTACCCCTTTATATCCTACCATGTTTGGACAAATACCAATTACAGCATACCAATCTCAGTCAACATCCCACTTCACCTTCCTATTTTCATCAATACTATTTACAACCCAACCTCGTTCTATGCAACCATCATCCATGGTATCTACCACACCTCATACTTTCATCATACGTGTGGATCCCTCTTTGAGATCCCAAGCCTCACAAGCTTCTCACATTTCCTTTTCTCCCTTTACTCCACATCTTCCAACTCAACCATCTTTCTCCCTATTTAATCCACTTGTGACATTGATCACATGACCTTCCCCATCTATTCCAATGTCAACCGCATAGCCTTAAGTTATTTAACCTCCTTCACAACCATCAATGTAAACACCATAGCCTACAAGAGTACCTCAAGGTTTGGATCAAGCCTTCTAAATGATCCAATACCTTATTGAATAACTATGGAAGCTAAAAGCTAGCATAACACAAATAGTAAAGGTTATGAACTTCTAGCAAGATGATTCCATTAGTGCTACTGCTCCTCAAATAACATTACTTGTGAGAATGCCTATACCAAACTTCACCAAATACAATGATGAAGGGGATCCTAATGCACATATGGTCATCTTCTAGTCTAAGTGCCTCTTGTTGCAAGCATGGCCTCATATAATTCTACAAATTTTCCTTATGTCCCTTAAGGGAAAAGCTTTATATTAGTGTCAAAACTTTCGTATCTATTCTCTTGAGGACTTGATTAACCAATTTGTCAACCACTTCAAATACAACTTGAAGCTAGATACAACATTGGATTAACTCATGAAGGTGAGGTAGGGACCACTTGAACTAGCCCAAAGGTTCATTCAAAGATGGAATTCAACACTTAATGAGATTCTAGAACTAATCTCTAAAATTCATCTTTTGGCTATATTCAAGGGAGCAGTAAATAACTTCATCAAGCAAAAGCTCTACTACTTAGATCCTGATCACTGAGCTAAGCATTTTTTCATACTAAGAACATCAAGGAAGTAGCTAAGGCTAGTAATGATCCAAACTATATGGTCTATAAAAACCAACACATGAGGAGAGATATGAAGAAAACTAAGCTACAACAAACAATCATCGCTATAGTATCCAAGGATAAAAAATAAGCAGAAAGAAGAAAGTCTTCACCATGCAACACTTATTTTGACTCATCTCAATCATCTATCTCTTATGCTCCTAATCCACCAAGACTAACCTTTGGATTGAATGATAGATTAAAGTACACTAGGTTGTCACTGAATCTCTCTAAGCTTTTAGAATAGTTTCTTAAAGATAATTGTACATAACATAAGCAACTATCTGAGAAAGCTTGTAAGAGGGTACAACCATCTTTGTGACATAGCTGGAGAGCCAAATATAGTAACCAAAGGTGATCTAAGACTACCAAAGTACTTTATACTAGATAGGTTTTACCATTATCATCAAATAGCTGGTTACAATACTAATTTTTTCCTAGAATTAAAGGATGGCCTCTAGAAGATGATTGATCATGGAGAGCTAGTGTTGAACAAGCCCAACTCTCCAAACACCAGTAAAAACTCTTACATCGTAGCCTCGTTCATAGTAACCAAATGGTCTGACCCTTACAAACAACCATTTATTATCAAGGTACCACCTCAACCTTAGAACATAAATTCTAAAATCCATTTTTTCATTAGGGTACCACCATCTCTAGCTCCTAAAAAGTCATTTTCCATATGTGTCCCAGCTTTAGTGGCATCAACATCACAACCTAAAACATTGCCAATCCTTCTAAGGCTAAGGAATCATTTATTATATGGGTCTCTCTACCTTCAACAAGAAAACCTATGATAAACTGTGATGAAAGCTTAGCTATAGTGGCAAATAACCCAATGGTTTGCAAGAAATCATCATAGTAAAGAAGATGAAAAAAACATGTCACCAAACCAATAATTAAGCCTACTAAAGGTAGCCAACAACAAAAGACTTGAAAACAAGTTAACCCACCAAGATTAGCTACACCCATGGACAAGGGGCCCAAGAAATATACACCAAGACATAAGCCAAATACTCTAGGAAGGATGGAGGAAATTAAGACCACCAAAGCTAAAAGATCACACACCAAGGAAAAGAATTTTCTTGTAACAATGAAACAAGTCAGATGGTCTCTGAAACAAAAGAACATGTCATTAAACTTATACAACTTAGTCATGACTTCTCCTACTCATAGAGATGCACTAGCTCATGTGTTGACTTTTATCACTATGAGTGAAGACATGCCTACCAATAAGGAGTCTATCCCCTCTATCATTGAGTAAGCTTCACTTAGAGAAAATGGGCATCAACCCATGCTCAACGTTTGTGATAGTGAGGTAAATATCAACTCTCAAAATGAAGAAGTTCTACCTACTCCTCACCTCATTACCATAAGTGTTGATAGGTATAAGATTCATCATATTCATGTGGATAACAGGGTGGCAACCAACATGATACCAGACACTATTGTTAAGAAACTAGGCTTAACCAAGAACATTAAAAAAAACCTCTGCATCAACACTTAAATCATTCAATGGATCACGAGTGGAAATTTGAGGTCCTATCTCCTTGGATTTCATAGCTAAACAAAAATTCCCTACATCCATCAACTTTCTAGTAGTTGAAGAGACACCTAGTTTCAATTTGATTCTAGGAAGGCCATGGTTAGTGAAGCTTTGGATAGTCCCATCTCATATACATTAGGATATCCACTTACTATATGAAGGTGGAGAAATTGTGATTCATGGGAACAACTCATGTTCACCATCTATCAACAACATCAACATTGACTAAGGTTTAGAGGTGGAGTTTTAAGAGGAAACTCCTAATACTCAAAATAGGGCCAACAACAACAATAACTACAATGTTAGCAACACCAACTCTACATCTTACCATGCTAAACAAGAGAGATGTTAAGCATAGGATCATACAAAGAAGGTTTCTTGATCTAGCGTTCATCCCTTCTTTTATTAATGATAATTTATTTACATTTTTAGCCTTTTATCATGTTTCCATGCTCATTTTATTTTTTTATTCTCTTTCAAGAATATCTCACACTTACTAGAACAATACAATGACTAGCCAAGGCCTAAAACTGGCAAGATATAGTCCACTAAGGCCTAAAACTAGCGACATGATGGCCTGCCAAGGCCTAAAACTGGTGGCTTTCCAAGGCCTAAAAGTCATAAATTTATGGCCTTCATTCCTTTTATCTTCCTCATATTTACATTATGACCTGTTACACATTATTTTACACTTTTGCATTTCATCGTCAAACTTTTCTTTGTAGCCTTAGTATGTTATCTAGTAGCCTTTTGTGCAAGAAAAATATAATATAATACAAATCTAAAAATTTAAACTTATAACTAAGAATGTCTATAGCAATAGCCATGATCACATTGTATGAAAATAGAAAAAATGTTAAACATCCCAAAGCCATAGTTGCACTATGCAACATACAACAAAAAAAAAATAATATACAGTCCCTAAGGCTATGATAGCCAAATACAACAACAATGATGAAATTAAAGTAGTGAAATATAACAAATTCAATAAGAGTGAAAGGGTGATCAATGTCATCAAGACTATCACCAACATCATCACATTAAATTTCAAAGGCCTATAAACAAAACATTAAAACTATTAGAACATGAAAATACATTAATGAAAAAAATACGGGTTGGAGCTAATAGCTTCACTCTACATTGAGAATGATACTTCGTGCTTCACAAATGAAGTTTATGATAAACTCACATTTGGTGCAAAATACATTTCTCTGGCTAGTCTTCCTAGAACATATGATAAAATGGTTACTTTAAATTCATTAGGAAAGGTATTCTCTTTAACAGGATGGAAAATTGGTTGGTCCATTGCCCCAACTCATTTGACATTGGAAGTTACCCAAGCTCATTCATTCGTAACATTTGTAACATCAACTCCTATGCAATGAGAAGATTTGATATTACAAGCACTAGATTCTTATTATAAAGAGCTTATGAGAGACTGCAAAGTCAAAAAACATATATTGGTAGAAGGTCTTAAGGCTATTAGATTTATTGTTCATAATACACCATGCATATACTTTATCATTGTTGACCATACCACATTTAGGTTTGAAAATGATGTTACATTTTATGAGCATCTAGTTTTGCCTTTCTTTGCCCTATAATGACCCTAACTTGACTTTTTTAGCCTTGGTTTACTTTGTTCTGACTTTATTTAGCCTTAGTTTTCTCTATTATTATAATGTTTTGTATTATTTTTAACATTGTTTAATGATTTTACCATACACATGCCACTTGATGTGCTTATGTTAACATGTAGGGTTGAGCTAGGAGGATGTGGAACCAAATTCAACTAGTCTTAAAGCCTAAATATATCCTTCTTGTAACATTGTTCAACCAAGTTGACCTTCAATGCATAAACTAATTGCCTAAAAGCCTTTAAACCATGTAGCCTTAACACCCTAGAATGGCTTGACTACCCTTAACCTTGAAACCTGGAACATCACATAGGATTTCTTAATCGAATCCCATGATTGTGAGGAGAAAACTCTGAAACCATGTTTCTTGTTGGAACCTCAATTTACCCAAGAAATCATCAATTCCCTACATGGTAACATGAAAGCCTTTGCATGACCCTCATTACATCTAATGTTAACATGTTTACTCTTATAGTTTTTTAACAAATGATCAACACCAATAATCCTTATAGCAAGCGAACCTGCATAACCTCATAATCCATTTCGGCATAACAAATGTACTACAAAATTTGTGTAAAATGTGTGTGAAACAAAGCACAAATTCCTCATGTTCCACTAATTATAACTAATGATGGCTTATATCTACTAACTGCCACATGTCTTCTTATCCTCCTGGAGTTGTGCTTGTAGGATGAAGCTTGAAGTCATCATAAATGTGTGACTCATTGTAGCAGCAAGTTACCATGCAATCTCAATGCATGAGATTTGACTACCTTGTCCCACTATGCTAAGAGTGCTTGCCTCACATAACTTTTGTTACTCCTCTTCAGCCATATCCCCATGACCGAATTGCAACCTCCCTTACCCTAAGGACAACGAAGACCTATGTTTGACATTCATGCATCGTGGCCATGTGACATCTCCTTCAACATGCTCTAATATCAAGTTTGGAATGTAACACATCTAATTTTATGAGAAAACAAAGAAAAATTTGGCCTTGGCAATGAAACCCAATGAATATTTCACCTCATAAAAAATGGAAAAAAATTAAGAATCAAATTGCCAAGAAATCCAAGAGGCCAATGAAGCCTAAAACTAAAATCAATGGCTCCAAACAAATAAAGGGAAGAGCCTAATGATCAAGCAAGCCCAAGAATGAAGTGCTAGTTCCTCTAACGCATTATTAGGTAACTAGTAGTTCAAACACAAAGCATGAAGACCACTTTTGATGAGTGGAAAATACCCCTATGCTCAACCATATGAATCACTAAGCATTCACACACAATTTGGTCAAATTCCGTGGACTCCATGTCTTTCGGTACACTAGTCTCTAGGAAGTAAACTTGTCCTAACAGTCATTTGTTGTCTTTCCAATTACACTTGTGATATGCAAAGGTATGACTAAGTGTAATTAAGGCATATGATTTTTATTATTCTTATTTTTTATATTTTAAGTGATTGAAATAAAGGATGAAAGGAATGAAGTAAATTAATTTCTAATTTATTCTACCTAACTAACCAATGTCTAACTAATCCTAACATAAGCATCTGGTGCCACTTGCCAGACACATTTTGAATACATATAACACTACTGGGTTACCAAACATTAAGCATTACTAGGATTACCAAGCACCATCCACATGCTCAAATTGGTCGTACTTATGTCCTTCATTAATCACTACTTAATCTAGCTTAATTTATCTTAATTTAGCCTAATTAATTATTCAATTACTTAAAGCATTAAAGGAAATTTCATAGGATTTTAAATGCATAAATAAATAATTAATCTATTTCCATGTGATGCAATATTTATCAAAAATCTTGTCTTTATTGTTGCACACAATATTGGGCTTAGGTATAGCAATGCTCGAATAAATATCCATACACTCTTGACTCCTAATACGGGCACCTAGAAAAATATTCTAACTTCCAAATTACAAAATTGTAAGAGCTCCACTATAGCCATGACAAGACTATGCCATAATCATAGCTAATCAGCATGTATTTATAGGTAAAAATAGACACTACATCGATGGGGCCATGTCAATGCATCAAATCATGCATTAATGGGGCCTAGTCTACAAGGCCTAATTGATGAGGCCTAGTAAATGTAGTCAATCCACAATTCATCATACCCTCATGATTGAATGAAAACTTGTACTTGAGTTCTTTACAAATTTGGGAAGGTATGGGATTATTAACTAACGACAAACATACTACAAACACAAACACACACAAACAAACACTAAGTGCCCAAGTGTATGGATCTACAATCATTACAAAATTACTATGAAATTGAATACTAGAATAAAATTTGACAAACACATTCTCCTCTAATGCCTTGAAGATGATGGAAGAAAATTAAAAAGTGCCAGGTGGTGGAGCCTCCTGAGGTTTTGAGGGACCTTCTCCTACTTTAGGAGCATGTGATGGTTAAGGTTGTTGTGGCTGTCCTACTACTGTTGCAACTTCCAATGAAAGATGAAAAGCATCTAACAATGCTTTCATCTTATCCTCCTTTTTCCTAGAATCATGCATAGTCCATGAATATTTGTCAGTGTGGGCCAAAACAGGCACATCCAAGGAACAAGGCATTGTTGGGAACAACTCCTTGACATTGATAAACCATGTAGCAAATTGTTTGCATTCAATGTTAAACACTGTGATTGCATTCTATAGTTCCTAGTAGGCATTCATTATTTTGGTCAAGTTCTCAATAGTTGATCTTTAATTAGTGAATCTTGGCCTAAGAACTTTGATTTTAGCATTTACAATCTCAAGATTTTGCTTGGTCTCCTTGTGGTGCTTCAACTTTGCCTTGTACAGCAAGTACAAGCTAGCCACCTATTTTTCTAACTCTAACCATGGTAGTATGGAAATCAACATTGCCAAGTTTGCATATCTAATATTGGAAAGCTCCATGTATTCAATCATCTCTTCTATTTGCAACTCCTTCATGTGGATCTCCACTTTGTTATAGGCATGTATCCCATCAATGATAGGTTGCCATACCTCTTTTCCTTGCTGGAGTTGCTGGAGGATCTCATTAACTTTTTCTTTAACCATCTAGATGTATTTTTCATTAACTTCCTTCTATAGGTCAACCTAATCTTTGTAGTATTTCTTGACTCTCTCAAGTTTAAGAGACTCATTTTTCGAGGCAATAATCTCAATCACAAATTTTTAGCGTAAGGCACGAACTTCCTCCATAGAGAGATTTCTAGACTATGTTTCCAATATCCTAAGCTCAATGTTCACCCTAGCTAGTTGCTCCTACTATTAATGGATGAATTTTTACATTGTTATTTTTTCACATCAACATTCCACAGGTGATGATTTTCTACAGTTAACATCTCATTCTCTTGGTACATATGGACCAAGTTCTTTTGAATTGAATATGTTAACACCTTGGCCATGGACTAGTCAAAGACAACCATCACAATCCTGACCTCAACCTATTTGATTCTATCCTAAAGCTATTGAAAAGATTTATCTCTTGTTAGTGCAGAATTGAGGAGTGCAGGATTAGCAAGATGGGCTCTTAAATCAAAAGACTTCATAGTCAAATGTTGGTTTTGTGCTTGAGCTATTTCGAGTTTCCCTTCTAAAATGATGCACTTGCCCTTTACTTCAAGAAGCTTCAACTAGGTTGCAATTATATTATCCAGAAAATCAAAGATATCTAGAATAGGTTGTCCAATTCCCACTAGTTGATCTAGAAACTCTTCATGCTAGGCTTTACTTAGTCTTATGCTAATAATTCTTGCAAATGTCTACACATATCTGAGTGCAAAAATTTCTAGTAAAGGAACTATAAGTACATTTCATACTTTTGTGATCTAATCAACAACCACTTCTATTGCAATCTCCTACCCTTTGTGCTACATCACCAATACAGTTGCCCCTTCACCCTCCTCCAAGTGCACTGAAAAGGTAGCAACATTCCCAAAAATTTCTAGGAATTTTTATTATTATGAGAGATACATTGTTACCTCTCACGTACTAGGATTCAACCTTCTTGGAAGCTGCATTCTTTGAGTTAAAAATATTGGGCCACCCTCCTCCATTTGACTAATTTTTCAAGCCACTTTGTTGAGGTGACTCATTGCAGGATAATACATAGATGGATCCCCATCACTTGTTCATTCTTGCTACTCCTACTCACACAAGAGCCACTCTTAGATTTTATGCAATGGCTACATCAGCCTCTAACATTGTTTCATGAGTGGGTAATGGAGGTGGAAACTACTGCTCCTCTTCTTTTGATATGGCAAGGATCTTATCCTTTAACATTTCAGACAAGGAGGTTATGGAACTATGCTTGATCGTATCATTAGCATAGCAAACTATCCCTACTATTTTATAGAGTTTTCTAATAAGGCATGGAAATGCTAGGGTTTTCCTTCCACATTTGTTCTCCTTAAGGTACTTCTCTATCTCTAGATAGATTAGCTATGTAAGGTTAATAGGGAATCTCTTGCTTAGATAGGCATAGGCATGGGTAGAGAAGGTTATCATCTTGTTAGGCCTCACCATTAAATTAAGGTGATAGGTTGCTATCTTGAAGTATATACACTCCATCAGTGTGATCATCCCAAAATCCTTATGGTCAATCCCATAACATTGCTGGGTCCACTTCCTTTTCTCCTTAGGGTCTTCTTGCATTAAGATTTTTTCCAAATGGGTGCCAAAATCAGGTAGGCCAAGAGCCTACATAATCGCCTCTGTCGAGTAAGACACCTGAATGTCCTTGATTCTCAAAGTGGCTCCTACCTTTTTGTCATTTTAGAAGAGATATGTCTCTTCCATGTACCACTCTCCACTAGTAGTGATGATCAGCCACATGGGAGAGCTTTGCAATTGTATCTTAACTTCTGGTAGAGTATGTTCTAAGAATTTTCGAAACCTTAGTTCTTGGAGAACTAAGCATTGGACATCATGAGGCTTGATTATATCTAGGCAGACTTGTATCAATGTGACCTCAAGTCTTGGTACAGGCCCTAGTGCCTCTCCTCCTTGGGATTGTTTAGTCACAACCTCTTCCTTGGGGATCTACCAAAAAAATTCCATTTTGGATTTCTCCTAAAGAGGGCTTGTTGTGTGAGCTTTTGCTACCTACTCCTAGGCTTGTTCTTCCTAGCCCCTTCTAGTTTTGGGTTGTTTGCCCTTTGGTTTTGATGGTCCTCCTTCGTGTGATTGTTGTCTATAACCACAACGTAACCAAGTATTAGCACTTAATGTGTAAACTTTGAAACATTGGGTATACCATATATCTTAGGGTAGTTACACTTGGCTAAGTTGTGATCATGACCTAGTTGATAATTTTAATATTATTTTATTATTATTTTAATATTAATAAATAATTATAGGTTTACCAAAGTTGTTTGGAAGGATTAAACTATCAAAAAATGATGGTTTAATATTATTTTATTCATTAACACTTTAGGGAAGTTAGAAAAATTTTGAAAAATTTTTGTCAGAAACCTTAAGGTTTGTGGCCTCCATGACTAAAAGCTTACCTCTGGTAGCTATAGGATTGAAGAATAGAGTGATTTGAACAAATGGTATGAAAGTTATGGGCTCTGGAAGGTTTTAGCCTCTGGAAAACTACAAAAAATTCTCTCTTATTTTGAATAAAATGATAAAAAATTTTAAAGTATTGGACAGTATTTATAGAAGTTTTAGGTTATGTCAATGAGGCCTAGTAGATGTAGCTGTTGACCACTGTTGACTTTGTAAAATTTTAAAAAATATAAGAATTTTTTTAATAAAAGTGATGTCAAATAGAAGCCCAAAAATCCAAGAACCTAATGAAATTATTAGAAGAGGGTTTTGACATTCGAAAAACTGAGGAATGAGTAGAGAATGAGATTTGATGAAGAAGAATGTCTTAAGGAGCACATAGTTGGATGCACAATGGGACATATGAAAGATTTTGATTATGGCAATGTATGGTAAGGAACTTAACTAATCAAACCATGAGAGATGCAAGTGGGTCCTCCCCATAGTAGCACATTCCCTTTTTGCCCTTGCATATCCTCAACTAAAGAGTTTGTGGGCCCCATAGTTGATTAATGGTTATAAAAAGTGAAGGACGAAACCTAAAGAATCTACCTAGGAATTTCAACACATCAAATTGAGACATGAAACAAAAACATGAAAGCTAGTAGTGAGGTGAGTTATGAAGAGTACGAATGAGTGAGATAGAGAATGGAATGGATGTTCCAATCATGGTCACATGAAGTCCCTTATGAGTTTTGTGGTTAAATAATCTGATAAAGTCCAACCTTAGTCTAGACCAAAACCAACCACTTTCAGTGAGTTTTCATTGCCAATCTAGGACTAGTCCATCCCCTTGAGACACAAGAATGCTTCCACGGATAATCATAATTCCTTATTTGAGAAGAAAAGAGAAGTAAGAAGTGAGAAAGGGTCTTAGTTAGAGGGGACCTTCAAGAATGGGTGACATATCTTTCTAGTTCCATAACTAGTGCTTGTAGCCATTTATTTTGTCTAAGGGATGTGCTTTGAATTCCCATCATGGTTTTTTTTTTTTTTAGAATTTTTTGATGGGAACCATACCATGCAAAGACTTATTCAACTTCCTATTATTGGTCGATAGGGAATAGTAAGAAATCCACGAAAACACACATGCACTCAAGCAAATAGAGAGGTACAAAGAGTATTGAATCCCCTTGAAGTCACACCCTTTTCAAACCTTTGGATCCTTTCCAAGCTTGGAAACCACCAAGGTCACAATAACATTAAAGTTTTATTAATGAAGAAGGAACCTCATATTCCCAAAATAAGGAACACCATAGAGTTTGTGGATGGGTGGATGATGTGGGCTCACTACCTATTTCATGAAAATAAAAAAACCCATCCTAGTTATCAGTTATCAAAATTCAAAAATAGAAACCAAACCTTAGCAATAAGAAACATTAAGTACAAACTACCATTAGCAAATAGCAATAGTACCACTGTGTCCTATTGGCAATAAAGTACTTTTTATTAGAAGATAAGAAAAATTCACACCAAAATAAGGAAAAATATAAAAGAAATTGTAAAATATTCAAGAAAGATAAAATGTACTAATGATGTTGTAAAACAAAAATTTAGAAAAATAACAAAGTGTAAAATAAAAAATGTGATAAACAAAAAGATGAAAAACTGAGGAGCCACTATAATGGTTAGCATAAATGGATATCTCTCCCATGACTAAGTTGTAAGGAGGAGATCTAAAAAATTGGGCATGGTTGTCCATCCGTTAAGGCATTTTTTCCACTGGCTTGCTTGGGTTCATGGAAAGGATTGACTTGTTGTGTGTTGACCAATTGCTTTTTGTTCAAGCTCTTAGGTTTGTAGATCAACATGGTGCCAAAAGAAAAGGTTTCATAAATAATATAAGGCCCTTTCCACAACATTTGAAACTTAGTTTGTTAAGGTACATGTGTTGGGTTCCAGTAGAGGACCTTGTTTTTAGGTTGAAATTTCACTTTCCTTATCCTAAGGTCATGGCATTGTTTACTGAATTTTTTGTGCACTTCGTTCAATGATAGGGCTACCAATAAATTTTCATCTAGCACATTCAAGTTGATTAATCTTTATTTTTTTGTTAGGCTATGGTCAAGGTCCAATTCATAAGTTGTTGAAAGTGTACAAAGCTTGGATTAGATAGGAAGTGTTGGTAGTTTCTTCTACACTAGCTCATAGGGAGACTATCCTATAGTGAGTTTCCATGTTGAGTGGTAATCCCAGAGGGCATCATTGAGTTCTGTGCTCTAATATCTCCTATATTTGCTAACATTTTTTGTTAATATTTTTGTAATCTCCCTATTAATAACTTCTACTTGACCATTGGCTTGGGGTTGATAGGGTGTTGTTAATTTATGTTCAACCCCCAAGCATTACATGAGCTTGCGAAAAGTGATGCCTATGAAATGGGTTCCATTGTTAGAGATCAATGCATGTGGCATCCCAAACCTATTTACAAAATTTTTTTGTACAAAATGCGTAGCATTAGATGATGTACAATCAATAATGGTTGCTGCTTCTACCCATTTTGTGCAGTACTCAATAGTGAAAATTATGTATGCCTTTCCAGTTAACTTGGGTGTGACAAAACCCATGAAGTCAATTCCTCATATGTCGAAGGATTCTAGTGGTTGGATCCACTATTAAGATCCCTTCATTCACATAGTCATCCCACCATCTCAATGGTAGCGTTCACAAGAGAAGACAAATTGGTGGATGTCCCTGAAGATGGTTGGCCAATAATACCTTGCCATTAGGATCTTAATGATCGTGTATCTCTTGGCATAGTGGCTCCCATAAGGACCTTCATAAACATCTTGGAGAACACATAGTTGATCAGCATCAAGTACACACCAATGAATCAGGCCATTGGCTCACACCTTGTAAAGGTGTCCATTGATTTCCATGAAGAGTTTGGCCTAATGAAGAAACTGTTGTTTCTTCCTGTAGTTCAAATCTTGTGTCATTTCTTGAGTGAGAAAATAAATGGGGATGCATCATACCATTTTGGTTTTATGGACACTTGTTCATTTATTGCACCTATAAAGAGGATTTCATCAAGAAATTTATCAAAGAATAGGCTTTTCTCTTTGTTATCCCATCATAATTGAGACAAATGATCAACGATCACATTCTCAATCCCCTTTCAATCTACCATTATAATATCAAACTCTTGTAAGATCACCAACCACCATATGACACAAGGACTCACCATTGGCTTGTTCATGAGGAAGTGAATGGCACTATGGTTAGTGTGCACAAGCACTTTGTATCCAAGCACATAGTACCTCAACCTTTCTCGAGCGTACACCACTGCCATTAGTTCTTTCTCTATTGTAGTGTAATTTAACTATGCACCCACAATTCTTTGACTTGCATAGTGGATGTAATATGGATGTTTCTTGTCATACAACTACGTAAGCATGGCTCCCAAGGCATAATTTGATGCATCTATCATGATATGAAATGGTCTGGACCAATCAAGTGCTTGTATAATTAGAGTCTCTATGAGCTTCTACTTGAGGCTCTGGAATTTATTTTTTCATTTCTTGTTTTAGATTAATGGAGCATCTTTCTTAGTAAGCTCAACCAATAGTGTTGTGACCTTAGAGAAATTCTCTATGAATCACCAGTAGTAGCCAATGTGTCCAAGGAATGATTGAACATCTTTAACAATTTCTAGTTGGTAAGTTATTCCTTGGATGACCCTTATCCTTTTATGGTTCACCTTAATCCCTACTTGAGAAATTCTGTACCCCAGTATAATGCCTTCCTAGACCACCAAATGGCTTTTCTGCCAATTAAGGTGAAGATTTTTCTTCACACACCTTTCAAGTAGTTACTCAAGGTAGTCCATGGCTTGCTCAAATGTAGTGCCATAGGTGGAGAAGTCATCCATGAAGACTTCCACTCTGCAACCAATTTGTTATTGAAAAATGCTTAGGACTGAGCATTGGAATGTTGCAAGAGCATTGAATAGATCAAATGGCATCTTTTGATATGCAAAAGTCCCCCAGGAACTTGTGAATGTTGTTTTGGCATGATCCTCTAGCATGACTTGGATTCAGTTATAGCCATTATAACGATCCATAAAACTATAATAGCAATGCCTAGATGTAATATCAATGGCAATGGAAAGTGATTTTTGAATGTTACCATATTTAATAGCCAGAAGTTGATGCAAACCCACCAGTTACCACCTTTCTTTGGCACAATCATGAGTGGACTAATCCACTCACTATCCAAAATGGAATAGATAAACCCTATCTTGAGGAGTTATTCGATTTTCACTTTGACAATCTACTTCAATTTGGGATTCAACCATCGCTACAATTGCCTCTTTGGCTTCATGTCTGGATCAGTGTAGATACGATGCTGGCATATCCTAGGATCAACCCTTATGAATTTAGGATATGACCAAGCAAATACTATTGACCATTTATTGACCACCTTCAATAGCATCTATTTTTATTCAGGAGCAAGATTGGAATTCATGATTACTGACTTTCCATTTATCAAAAATACATACTTCATATTGGTAGGTAGATTCTTCAACTCTAAGGGTTCTTATTTAAAATTTTCAAGATTTTCCGACTCTCTTCAATTAGTATCATCATTTGCATCATTAGAGAGTTGGTGATGAACTCACTCTAGTTTATCCATGTTTTCTATATAGGCACATGTCAAACTCTCAATAGGTTTGATGCAAAGCATGCTACTTCCAAGATAAACTATCAACCATTAAGTGCACTCCTATTTTGTGGCTACTGCATATAAAAAATTTTGGATTTTAGATTCATCTACAAACTATCTACATGCGTTGATGGATGTGCTCTTGACAGACTAGAGTTTCTACACACAGTTGCATCAAGTATAACTATACACAATGCATGGAACTCTCTTCTTCTTAGTATTTTCATATTCATTCTCCTTTGAAATATTTAAGGAGAGATCTCTGATACCCATTCATGCATCAATAGTGCTCAACCATGTCCTTCTTATAATAATTGGGAAGTCTTCCTTTCAGTTGTTAACATTGATCACCAGAAAATTGGCAAGATAGGACCATGCATAAATAGTGGTCACAATGTCCTCCACAAGTCCTAAAAGAATGTTGATTGACTAGTCTACCAATTTTAGATGGATATTACTCTCCTTGAGAGTTACCAGGTTCCATGCTTTGTACATGTCATGGAAAATTATGTTAACACTAGAACCTGAATCAAGAAGAGACTTACATGGCTCATCTCTAGTAATTTGCAAGTAGATGAGAGGACTTCCAAGGTCAGATCTTTTCTTAGGATGGTTTCCAAACTTGATCCAATCAGATACAACACGGGTTAACATAACAATGAAGATCTTAGGAGGTGTTTAGTTTAAAGGGCTCTTGAAAGGATTTGATGCAAAGGATGATGGAGAGACAAGGCAACTAGCCACATTAGTTTATGAAAACTTTGGAGGACTATTGGCTTAAAAGAATGGTCATGTTCAGGATTTGGGTTCTGAACCATTTAAATAAAAAGCCAGTTGTAATTTGATAACCCTAGTATAGTTACATTGTTGTAACTATGATGGAATTTTTCCCTGCATAGATGAAGAAGGAGGTAATTGGGTTGAGTGTGGAGGAGCATGTGCTAAAGGATTAGAAGGATGATATGGATATATTCCCTCTAGTAGATGGAAAATGAGTTCTGTAATACTCTGGAGGGTACTAGTGGTGTTGAAAAGAAGCATGACTACAAGATTCATGCAAAGACATTGATTGTTGAACATAGTACCCATATAAATTTGGCTACTTGTAAGGGTACTACTACCTTGGTGATGGCATCCCCCACAATTGTGAATGTTTCCATTGCTGGTACTGCTCATACGGTTGTGGTATAACTCCACTTGGATAATAAGCTTGTTATTTTTGGTGGAACTACCTTGAATTTTCTTCAAGATAAGGCAATCTTCTAGGTGCTTGCCTTCTTGCCAGTCTAGGATTCAGCATGTACATCCTAGACTACTACAAGTGTGACATGATAGGGCAACATCATTTAGGATGTTCATATTGGTAGATGTCACACCCACAAGAATCATCTGATTTGGTCTCCACAACTTCTTCTACTGCAACAACTTTGCCCTTATCCCTTTAGTAGGCATGTTTAGCTTTCTTCCACCTCCTGTAGTTACAATCACTACTCTGCTCTCTTGATTCTTCTATGATTTTTAGAGTAGTTTGGAAATTTTTTATCCAAAGAATCTCATTATTTAGCAACCTTGGTCAATATATCGAATAAAATTTTTTTGGTTGGCAAGGTTTTTTACTACACCATCTCATCAAGTGATGACTCATCCTCGTTGTCATAAAATTAGACCTCCCTTTTTCTAATGGAAGGATCCCTATTATATTCCTAAACATTTTCCTATTTCCTAAATTCTCCTTCTTATTTTGCTACCTATTCTATCAGCCTTTGGATCTAATGGGATCTAAGTTTTGATAGTCTTCCTTAGGCATAAACCCAAGGAGTTCTTCTTGTTTCAGATCTGAGTCCATCTATGATGTGGCGAAGTTGTTCCCATTAAGAATAACTATGATCAAGGCATTAGTGTATGAGAGAATAGTATCTGCACATGGTGGCATCCAAGGGTTCATGTGTTCCTTGCTTCCATCCATGGATATACCTTCTTAGATTACACACTTGAGACTATGTCTAGTATTTATCATTAAATAGCTTTAGCATTGTACTCCACCTACAGATGGATTCCAACTCCAAGGACTGATACCAACTTTTAGCTTCCTTGATGAGTGCCCTAGGAAATAGCTTTAATTTTTGCTAATAATTTTCAATATTCTATAAGGCACAAGCATTGTGAAAAGCTTCAAGATGTGTTTGCAAAGTAGAGTTATATCCCCCCTCAAAGCTAGGAATATTTTTCATGTCAAGTCACTTGATTTGACTATCTTTTACATGCATGGTTGGAATTTTTACTACCTCTACAATATTTACCATGCTTCAAGTTGCTAGAAAAGCCTCATCATCATCATTATTTAGATGAAACCTACAATGTCCTCTACTGCCCCTTCATTCATGGTAGTCTCTTCAATTATCATTGTTGTCCCACTATTCACCTTCATCACAATGGTCCTTTCTGCAACATCTTTCAGAACCAAAAGAGGAAGAAGAAGATGCAAATAAAGAGGATGAAGAGGGAAAAGGACTGCCACCATCATGGTATCCACCACCTCCTCTATGCTTTTCATGGCCACGTTCATCAACTTTCTTGTCATCTTGATGCTTGCCCAAGCCCCTACTTTAACTTCTACTTTTTTTGGACTTTGATTATTGATATTGGACTATAACTTCAAGTTCAAGCCCCCATCACCAACATCAAGAGATGGAGAATCTTCATGTTGAGAAGCCCCAGAGGGATAATCCTCATTATCTTTTTGGTTAAGCAAGAATAAGGGATTGGTGAACCATTTCTCCTTTAAAGCCTCATGGTGCTTTTCCTAGTGTTGATCTCTCCTGCATCATGTTTCAATGAGATAGTAGTCCCAGTAGTCATGGTCATGCACAACGTACTCTTCTTGAAAATCCTAGATTCCTAACCTCCTAAGATCTTGTCGTAGCATCCTAGGTATAGATCAATTAGGAGTCATTACAATATTTCCATCCATATCTTGCCACCGCAATTGTTCGTACTGATGCAAGATGAAGGTAAAGTTAGGTACATACTCATTTGGATGAGTATACAACATCCTACATTCTTGAGGCACTGGCAGTTTAGTATCAATGCACTTCTGAGAAGAAGACATTCTATAATTAAAATAAGTTATCAATGTGCTTAAATTATTATATTTATTTTTAAAATGATTTTTGACCTTAAAGTTCATCCAATAATGTTAATGATTTTCACTATGCCTATATAGTGCATATTTTATACAAAAAGAAATCCCTAGCAATGGCATGAATCACTAAGCATTCACATTCAATTTGGTCAAATTCCATGGACTCTATATCCTCCAGTACACTAGCCTCTAGGAAGCGAACTTGTCCTAACATTCATTCGTTATCTTCCCAATTACACTTGTGATATGCAAAGGTATGGTTAAGTTTAATGAAGGCATATGATTTTTATTATTTTTATGTTTTATATTTTAAGTGATTAAAATAAAGGATAAAAGGAATGAAGTAAATTAATTGCTAATTTAATCTGACTAACTAACCGATGTGTAACTAATCCTAACATAAGCATCTAGTCCCACTTTTTGTACACATTCTAAACATGTATAATGCTGCTAGGTTACCAAATGTTAAGTGTTACTAGGATTTCCAAGCATCATGTGCATGCTCAAAGTGGTCGTACTTATGTGCTTAATTAATCACTACTTAATCTAGCTTAATTTAGCCTAATTAATTATTCAATTACTTAAAGCATTAAAGAAAATTGCATAGGATATTAAATGCATAAATAATTAATTAATCTATTTCCAAGTGTTGCATGATTTATCAAATAGCTTATCTTCATTGTCACACACACTACTGTGCTTAGGTACAACAGTGCTCAAATAAAGATCTATACACTCTTGACTCCTACTGTGGGCACTTAGAAAAATATTATAACTTTCAAATGACAAAACTACAAGAGCTCCATTACAACTATGACAAGACTATGCCATAAACACAGTAGGTGAGTGCGTATTTATAGGCAAAAATAGATACTGTGTCGATAGGGCCACGTTAACACATCAAATCATGCATCGACATTTTGCCTAGTTGATGGGGCCCAGTCGATGCAGTCAATCCATGATCCATCAACATTGATCAACAAGCATGTCACCATCATACCATGACCATGATGTTGATATTTAAAATTCTTTGTTAACTCATGTGACCATTTCCTAATAACTAGTATAGCCTTTCTCTTATCTCAAGCCTATAAAATTTCATTGTGAGCTTATTTTACCATCGTGAGCACTGTTGCTGGGGTTTGATAGCTATAGAATCAAGTGTGAAGAGGGAGCATTGGTGATGAACCTATGATGATGTTTCATGTTCCTTGTTGATGTGTAAGGTAAATCCTTAAAAAAAATAACAAAGAGGGACTGATGCAACACCTCAAAGAAAATTCATGTTGTAGTGTGAAGCTTGAAGCTAAAACCTTTATTGTAATTCGGTGGAAATACAAAGGCTAATAAAATTACCTTATTTCCAAAAAAATCCTTTGCTTTCACTTTGTATTGCTCAAATTTAAGGCAATTTTTAATGTAAGAATTAAGATGTGTAGCCCACATGCTGCAAATCCCATGTATTCCAACTTGTGGAGGTTAAAAATGCTTCACATGTTGTAGATGCCTTATATTCCAACTTATGGAGGCTAAAAGATTCTTTACATGCCATGAAAATCATTATTTTCACCTCATACATTAGGCATCGTATCCCCATACACAAGCCAGCATGTGGGAGTAGCATCTAAGATTTGGGCTTTAATTCCACACGCTAGGCATTCTAGTTCCACACATTGGACAAGATGTGGGGCGTAGCGTGTGGAAGGAAAAAATTAGCTAAATTTGCTCACACACTACATGAAGGTGTTTTAGGTAGAGTAAAGTTTACTAGAAATCTATTAGCAATCATGGTATAATTAATCAACACCAAATCATGACACCAATGCCCTATTTAAACAAGAAATTAGTTCCTTGTAAGGACTTTTGGATCATTTGTGCATTAACCAAACTTGAGATTTTTGGAGTAGTGCAACCAACCAAAAGTCCACAACCATTTTCCCCCAACACAGAGCATCGAGAGCAAGGAGTTGCACCACTACTAATAAAATCAAGAGACTAGTGCAGAACGTGATTACAGAACATACCTTGCAAGTCTATACTGGGATCATTAAGTAAAATTATTTCCTAAGCTCTCAAAAGCCTTGATCTCTACTGCTCTTTAAAATCACTTTTGCACTATCATATTTAATATAAAAGTTAGATTTTTTTTTATAGATCAACTATTATTTTCATATTCTTCTTGTTCTTGGATCTCAAATTGTATTTACATTACAGTTTTTTTCTACAATTTACAATTTAGTAGTAGATCTTTAAGTCCAAGGATGATTGACAAGACTATCTAGAGTGCTTTAAATATTTTTTTTAAGGCTTGTGAATTTGAAGTTAAACTATTCTACACTAAAATTTTCAACCTTTCAGCACTAAATTTTTCATGTGCTATAATTTTCTCATCAAATATATAATCATTCTTTTAATGATTTGATAACATATGATGAAATTCACATTATTGGGGCTACATCTTTTTTTAATTATCTCACCAAATATATAATCATTCTTTTAATGATTTATAACATACGGTGAAATTCACATTATTAGGACTACATCTTGTTGTAATTGTCTCACCAAATATATAATCATTCTTTTAATGATTTGATAAAATCTGGTGAAATTCACATTATTGGGACTACATCTTATTTTATTCCTTTACACTTTATTGGAAAAATCAACAAAAGTATGTACAAAAAAGTAAAAAAATCATACAAAAGTGAGAAGAATGAAAAATTTTATTAAGAATTTAGAAGATATCAAAGAATGAAAATGATTAAAAATGGAAAAAAAATATAAAATAATGGAAAAAGATATGGAATAATGTAAAAGATATGAAAGAAAAGTGAAAAGTAGAAAGTAGAAAAATGTAAGAAGAATTGGTGCCTAAGGGTCAAACTTGATACCACCATGACTATGATTAAGAGTGGAGATCAAAAAGATCGAATGGGTAATGAACTACTTGGTAGATAAGGTAGAGTCCTTAAAAGAGTAAGAAAAGTCATGGTATGATTTTACTTGTTGAATATTGACAAGAATCAATTTCTCTAGACTTGTTGGGTGATAGATTTGCATGGCACCAGATTGATATGTAGCATGGACAATATAGGACCCCTCCCCATAAGGTTTGGAACTTAGCCTTTTGTGGAACATGACCAGGATTATAGTAAAGGACTCTATTGCCCAGTTTGATAGATGTCTTATTTTAGTGTCATGTCTACACTTTGAGTATTTTTTGTGGATTTCAATACTCACTTAAGCTACTAGCCTATTTTCATCTAAGACATTTAGATTGATTAGACATTCTTTTTTAGCTAAGCTTAAATCAAGGTCAAGTGTACTAGTAATGGTTAGGGTAGTAAGTTTTGCTTGGATCGATAAAGTAGGTAATTTACTGTAAACTAACTCATACAAAGAATACCCTATAGGAAGTTTCCAAGTTGATCTATATGCCCATAGAGCATCGTTAAGTTTAGTGCCCCAGTCCTTCCTATAATGACTAGTTGTTCTAGTTAATATTCTTATGATTTCTCTCTTAGTCACTTTCGCTTGATCATTTTCCTGGGGATGATAAGGTGTAGTTAATTTGTAATTAACCCCAAGTTGTTGCATGAGCTTTTAAATGTAGCTCATATGAAGTAAGTCTCATTATCTAATATGAGCAAGCATGGTACTCTAAATCTATTTTCCACATATTATTAAAATAATTTAGCAGCTGTTGTGGTTGTATAATCTTTTACTGTAGCTACGTTTGCCCACTTTCTGCCATAATCAACAATTACTATGATGTAAGATTTTCCATTTGAAATTAGCATGATAGGGCCCATGGAGTAAATTCTCCAAATGACAAAGGCTTCCAATGATTGTATCCATTATTATGGCCCTTGATTTCTAGTTGTTAGCCATTCATCTCTTTGGCATCTTTCACAAGACTATGCAAACCGATGTACAGCCTTGAATATGGTAGGCCAAACGTAGCCTTCCATCATCAATTTTAATGTTGTTCTGTGTCCTATGAAGTGACCACCACATGATCCTTCATATGCATCTTTTGGGACTCTTTTTTGACTTTCTTCTAGAACACAACAATTTATTAACCCATTAGCATATATCTTATAAAGGTTTTCGTTAATCTCAATATACCTTTTTACTCTATGAAGGGATTGTTCCTTATGTTTCTTATCCCATATAATAGAAAGTTCTTGTTTAGTAAGATATATTATGTAGTCAGTAATTCATGACTTTACTATTAAATCTAAAACCATTTTGATCTTGGTGAATAAATTTTCATCAAGAAATTAGTTTGATATTAGTTCATCATTCTCTTGGAGTTTCCATCTAAGTCTTAATAAATGATCTGCTACAACATTTTTGGTTCCTTTCCTATTAATCATAGTAATGTCAAACTCTTGTAGGATAACAAGCCATCTTATCACTCTAGGACTAACCACTAGTTTTTTCATTAAAAATCTAATGACACTATGATCACTATGAACATAAATAGGTTAACCAAGCACAAAATGTCTAAATTTCTCAAGTGCATACATTACAACCATAAGCTCCTTTTCTATGGTGGTGCAATTGAGTTATGCCCTAGTGACACTTTGACTGATGTAGTGTATATAATAAGGTCTTTTATACTCATCTAGCTAANTTAAACAATCCTTAGACCATTTAGAGTAAGTACCAAAAACATGTGTGGAAACTAATCTAAAGCTCAACTAGTAGAAAAGCCACTTAATGATTCAATATGGTATAGTTCTGGGACATAAAGTATCTCACAAAGGAATAGAGGTAGATCCAGAAAACATTAGAGTCATTTAGAATATCACTTAGAGGTCACAAATTGTTAAAGCTATTAGATATTTTCTTGGCCATACAAGATACTATAGAATATTTATTGAAAACTTTTCAAAGATTGCCAAACCACTGGTGGAACTAACTAAGAATGATGCACTATTTCAATGGATAAAGTAATGTGAGAAAGCATTTGAAATCTTGAAATAGAAATTAATGGAGACACCAATCCTTCAAGCTTTGAATTGGTCTAAGCCTTTCCACTTTATGAAAGTCGCTTCAAACTATTCACTGGGAGTAGTACTTGATTAGCTAGATGAGTATAAAAGACCTTATTATATACACTACANTATCTATCTAGGAAACTATAATACTAGTATACTACAATAGTATCTAGTACTTGGTCAACAAATGGTAGAGGAAAATGATCCTTGAACATCCTCATATTTAACTATCTAAAATCAATGCAAACCCTTCACTTGCCACCTTTCCTTGGCACAATGACTAGTAGGCTAACCCATTCACTGTATACTATAGGATAGATGAACCTAGCCTTCAATAATTTTTCCGACTCTTGTTTAACAATTTTCTTATGTTTTGGATTCAACCTTATTTACCATTGGTGATGTGGTTTAGTAGCTAGATCTGTATAAATTCGATGTTGACAAATACATGGATCAATACCAGTAATTTTGTAATGGAACCATGCAAATGCAATTGGCCATTTATTCACCCCTTCTAGTAATTTCCCCTTTTGTTCTTTGTTAATTTTGGCATTTATAACTACCAATTTTTATTTTTTAGAAAAGCATACTCAAGTGTATTTAATAGGGCTTTTAGTTCTAAGGGTTTTAGTTCATATGTCTCTTATATCTCTAATTGTCTCCATTTAATATCTTCCTCCTATTGTGATTCCATATAATGAGGTTGTCTTTTTGACTATTCTAACTTATCAATTTCTTTGACATAAGGACTCGTGATTTTATTTAATGATTCCATGCATATATTGGATTTTTTTTCTTCTTCAATAATCAACCCATAGATGCCTTCTTGTTGAGTGGCTACTACATACAAACACTTCTGTACACATGTCTTCTATGCATTTGTAACATGCTATGATGTCATCATGTTTTATGATCCAAATCTTCTACACATAATTACACCCATTATCACTTTATGTAATACATGGAACTATATGTCTCTAAATGATTCCAACTTCATCTTTCTTGGAGATTTTCAAGGATAACTCCCTAATTCCAAGCTTAGCATCAATAATGCTAAGTCATGCTCTTCCCATAATTATGAGAAATTCCCCTTTGTTCTTTTTGAAATGAATAAATAAAAAGCCAATAGGATAGGACCAAGCATTTATGGTAGTGATAACATCTTCCACATGTCCAAGTGGAACAATAATGGACTAGTCTGCAAGCTCTAATCAAATGTTGCTCTTCTTTAGTGGGGGCAAGTTCCAGGCCTTGTACATGTTTTATGAAATGAGGTTTACTCATGACCTAAAATCTAAAAGATCCTTACACGGTTTATGCCCTACTATTTGAAGGTAAACTAAGGGACTTCTAAGATCTTTTCTCTTTTTGGAAAGTGCTCCTGCTTTTATCCAGTATATTATTATTTGTGTGAGCATGATAGTTGTAATCTTCTTGTTTATAGGTACAAGAAGCATATTTTTCTTTGGAGGAATGTGTGTAGATGAGATAGAGTTAGGTGAAGTCCTCATCCTTCAAACGTTTTTAGACTTGCCTTGAAAAAAGGATGTTTCCTAGCTCTTGGTTCACTTACTATTACATCCTTTTATAAAGTTATTTCCCTGGTAGCACTCTTTTGTTGTGGTTGTATTAGTAGCTCTCCCTGCATGACTGGTGGAAATACTAATGATAGGGAGTTAGGAGTTTGAAGTGAAGAACTAGCTGGTGGTTTGGACATTTAAGAATTTGGATCCATCTATGAAGTAGTGGATCGATGATATTTCAATGGACAATAGTGAGAGGAAGCATGGACTAAAGTATTCCATAGAGAGATTAGACATTGAACATAGTATCCATAGGAATCAAGTTACCTATATGGATACTATTGCCTTGGTGGTGTCATTCCCCTCACTTGTAGTTGTTACCACTACTACTAGTACTATTCCTATAGTTAAGGATATACCTCACTTGAATAGTATGATTATTGGTAGGGCTATCAAACGTTACCCTGTGGATAGGATAACCATATGGGGATTTTTTTCCCTAGACTCTTGTAAGTGGGCCATAGTAGGGCAACATCCCGTAGGAAGTTTATACTAGTACAATTTTGATCCTTCATTATCCTTTGAACTAGAGTCTGTTATTTTCTCCTCTGTAGCAAATTTTTCTTTGTTCCTATAGTTTTCTCGCCCATTGTCTCCTCTCTTCTTCTTTATTGTGCTTCAATTTAGGGCTTGTTTGATCTTTTACTCTACTATCTTTAATGCTGTAGCAAATTTCTCATCCATGAAATCATATATTTTCTCTTCCTTAGTTGCAATGTCATTAATTAACTTCTAGATTAGTAGAGTCTTCCATTGGATTGTGTCTTCCAAGGTTTCCTCTTCTTGTGATTCTCATACTTTTACACCCCTTTTCCTGATTGTGGGACCTCTAATGTATTCTTTGGCTTATTCTCTTTTCCTTAACTCTCCTTTCTTTTTTGCCACTTTGTTAATGAGTCTTTGAATACAATGAGTTGTCATCTTGGATAACCTACCTTGGATGTATACCCCAAGGATTTTTCTTGTCTTTTTTCATAGCCCATTAATAATATGTCACAATTATTTCCTTTGAGAAAATCTGTGGCTTGGGAATCTATGTAATAGTAAATAGTATCTACCCATTTTTGCATCAAGGGATTAATAACTCCCTTACTTCCATCCTTGAATCTATTTTCTTAAATTAGATACTCTGGACTAAGTTTGATATTTGTCATTAAAAAGCTATAGCATGGTACTTAATCTTTGAATTGATTTTACTTCTAAGGATATGTACCAACTCTCTACATCCTTTATGAGTGTTTTAGAAAATAACTTTAGTTTCTGCAAATCATTTTCAATATTGTATAAGGCATAGGCATCATGAAAGGCTTGAATATGGTGTTGTGAATTTGCATTGTATCAACCTTCAAATTTTGGAATATTATTCATATCTAGTCCCTTGATGTGACTATCCCTTACATGCCTAGTAGGAATATACACTACTTTTCTAATGTTAATCATGTTTTGAGGGGTCAGTAGGGGTTCCTCATAGTCTTCATGTTCGTGAGCTCTATTGTAGTGGTAACCCCTTCAATGCTCATGATGTTCTCTCTCTTCATGTCTGATCCACTCTCTTCTTTACTCATAATTATCCTCTTCTTCATTAGGATGTCTTCTTTGATGTACATATCTATCATCATTCCTTCATCCCATCCCATCAATATCCCTTATTCTTCTTTCTCACTTGTTAGAATCTCTAGAAGAGTTTGAGGAGGAAGGGAAAGAAGTTGGAGAATGGTGTTGGCTAATTCTCCTTCTATGACACATTGATTCATCCCTTTTTTATGTAGTGGACGTTTTAGGCATTGATTTTCTCCTAAGTATGGAGTCCTCCTTATTTCCTCTAGGTGTTTTCACAAGAGCTGAATGCAATTGTATCTTGATAGGATCTTTGATACAAATGATTGGTGTTTAAGATTGAGATTAATAGGTTTAATATAATTTCTCTGTGTGGAACATAGCATCATCTCTTTGCTCTAAGACAATAATTTAAGGTACTTTCTTCCCCTTATCAAGATCATACCTTGTCTCCATAGTAGCATCCCTTCTTACTTTAGCCTCTATTGGTTGGTATGGCCTGATCATGTGCTTGGTGATATGGTAACCTTCTTGCATGTGACTAAGGTTTTAGCTCATAAGGTTTTCTTGCACCATTAATAATGCAAAATGTTTTGGAGGTAAGACAATGTTACCTTATAAATCTCTTCATCTTAGTTATTCATCCCTATGAAAGATAAATGTAAAGTCAAGATATTATGAATTAGTATGAGTGTAGAAGATTCTAGTTTACATTGGAACAATCTAGTCTTCTTCATTATATTTCTTGGCATGACTCTTATTAAATTCAGTAGCACATGGTGATTTTTTCTTATTTATAGAATCCATATTAAGTGTTTAACACATGAAGTAGATACTTTTGGAAACAACTTATTTTAAGTGTAAAGGATGTACTTGATGATTCTTAACACAATGAACTTTGTAAAATCAACTACTTAGCAAACATTAATACATCCTTGATGACAACACCAATGATGAGTAGTTGGGTATTCCAACACTTCATCATACAAGTCACAAGTATACACATGTAACCTAATCATAATCTGTGAATGGCTAATGTAAATTCACTAATAGTTGACATTCAGTTTGCAATCATTATCCTCTCACATTGAGTTAGTGAAGTTTAAATTATATGGTTTAACTCCTAGTGAAGCATATGATATATTGATGTTATTTAGCCTTAATTATTCTAAACATCAACATAATGGAAATTAAGATAAAGTCTAAGTCTAAGTATAATAGGAATGTAAACTAATGTTAGCCTATAGTGTTAAGTATCTACTCTTAGTTTGTCGTACATGTCAAGGGCTCATATAATTTTCACTGGGATTACCAAGTAAATCCACTACTAAGTGAATCAAGTGAACTCACTATTGGGTTATCAAATGATTACACTCATGCTCAAAACCAATCATACTTATATTGCCTTACTAAAGATGTGGAAAAAGATAAAGTACTCTGAAATTATAAATGACTTAAGTAAAGTAAATGTTGAAAGATAAAATTAAACTAAGTAAAAATGAACTAAGTAGAATGCTGCAATGATGGAAAATAATCTCGATCTTTATTTTTGATCATGAATTGTGCCCAAAAACAATCCACTCAAATAAAGATTTCGTACAACTATTTAACACCACACTGTAGGGATTCACTATATCATGAAGTCTAAATCACAAAAACAAACTACAAGAATTTGGCTAAGTGTTGATGCAAAAGTGTTTATTTAACAAAACATTGGGTTGGTATTTATAGTGGTGACCACAACACACTACATCACATCTACGATGATGTAAGCAAGGCTATGATATCGTAGATATGATATCACAGCCATCAACTCAAAAGGTTTTATCACTATCTCCCCTCAAGAAATACAACATGAGATTAAAGCTTGTATATCAATTCATCATTATTCCATTGGAATTGATGGAGGACATTGTAGCCACTATCTATGATTGGTCATATCCAGCAGATTTCCTAGTGATCCACATGGATAACTATAAAGGAAACTTTACTATTATCAAGGGAGGGTCTGGCTAGGTTTAATTGATGCTAAGATGGGGATTAGAGATATTTCCTTGAAAATATCCAAATAAAATAATTTCAAGAAGCTTGAGAAGAAGCAAGTTTCATGCATCATATATAGTGACACAAGGTATCATTACATTCAAAGGATATGGACTATGAAGAGTACATCCATCACAACATGTAATAAGTATGTCAAGGCATAAAATATACAAAGGTGCTTATATGCAACACTCACAAAGCATGAAGGTACCCAATGGCTAACCACAGATAATCTCTTTGAATCCACAATATGCATGGAACCAATGAAGCTTGTCATAAGTGCTTACATAGACAACATGAATGGAATGAAACAAATTCAAAAAAAATCCTTCACTAAGATGCAAAAATGAATTGAGGGAGTTGGAAATTGTTGATGATTTCAAGTAGGATCCCCTTGAACTTAAGGGTTTATTGGAAAAATTAGAATATGTTTTTCTTGATAATGGCAAGCTAGAAATTATCAATGTCAGTCTCACCCAAAAACAAAAAATGAAGTTGCTACAAAAAATGAACATATGACCAACAATCTTTGCATGGTCATATCATGAGTTGACAAGAATAAATCCATGGATATGTTAGCACCAGATCTATATCGATGCCTCCATCAAACTAAGGAGACAACCATAGAGGAGATTTAATCCAAAGATTAAGCAAGTTATTAAAGATGAAGTTGAACAACTTCTTAAGGTAAAAGTCATCTATCTTGTAGCAAACAATGAGAGGGTGAGCCCACTTTTGATTGTTTGAAAGAAAGAATGAAAATGGAGACTCTATACAGACTTCAGGCTATTGAATATGGCAATATTTAAAGATCATTTTCCATTACCATTTGTAAACTAGGTGCTAAATAAGATTACAAGGCACAAATGCTACAATTTATTAGATGGTTATAGTGGTTATAACCAAATTCAGATAGCACTAGAAGATCAAGCCAAAACAACTTTTATAAGTCCCTAGCGGACTTTTGCATATAAGAAGATTCTCTTTAGTCTTTGTAATGACCTTGCAACTTTCCAATGTCCAATACTTAGCATCTTTTAGCAACAAATTAATAGTAATATGGAAGTCTTCATGGATGACTTCTCCACCTATGGTACCAACTTTGAATAAGTCTTGGATAATCTGGAGCAAGTGCTAAAGCACTATGTGGAGACAAACCTATGGCTCAATTGGCAAAAAATCCATTTAATGGTCTAAGAGGACATACTTTTGGGGCACTAAATTTTACAAAAATAATTAATATGAACCTAGAGAAAGTATGGATCATCTAAGAAATCACCAGGCAACCACAAACTATGAAAGATGTGAGGTCATTCCTTGGTTATACTAGTTACTATAAGCACTTAATTGAGAATATATCAAAAATTAATAAGCCACTAGTGGAGCTTACAAAGAAAGATGCATCTTTCGACTAGACTAGGGAATGTGAATAAGCATTCCAGTAGTTAAAGTAAAAGCTTGTAGAATATCTCATTCCACATGTTCCAAATTGGTCCAAACCATTTCACATTATGATACATCTATCTAACTATGAATTGGAACTAATAATTACACAATTGGATAATTAAAAATGTACATACTACATCCATTATACAAGTAGAAGCATTGTGGAGGCACAACTGAACTACACCACTAAGAAGGGATTCATGATGGTGGTGTATGCCTTGAAAAAATTCAGGTACTATGTGCTTGGGTACCAAATTCTTATGCACACTGATCACAATGCCAACCATTTCTTAATGAACAAGCCACTGATTAGTCCCCATGTCATATTGTGTCTAGTAATTTTATAGAAGTTTGACCTTACCATCATGGACAAGAAAGAAACAGAAAATATAGTTTCTAATCATTTGTCTTAGTTATGATGGAATTGTAAGGAGGATAAGAAGCCTTTATCTAATCAATTTCTAGATGAACTCCTCTTTGCTAAATCCATTGATAAACTTCTCTTTTACCTAATCACACAATAGACCTCAGTTGAATGGGCCAATAAGAAGAAACAACAACTCTTCACAAGGTTAAGCATTTCATGGAAATCTAAGTTAACATTTACAAGGTATGTGTCAATGGTTTGCTTTGATGGTTTATGCATAATACTAATCAATTATGCATCCTTCAAGATGCTCATAAGGGTCCTTACAAGGGCCACTATGCAAGAAGGAGGATAGCTACAAAAATCCTCATGATAGGATACATCTAGCCAATGATCATTAGGAATGCTCACCATTTCTCCCATTCATGCAAGAGATTTCAAAGATTTGAAGGAATGACTGTATGAATGGAAGGGTCCCAATAGTAAATCTAACCACTGGAACCTTTCAACCTTTTGGTCATTGACTTTATGGGATCCATCACTCCTATGTCAAATAGGAAGGCTTACATAATTATTTCCATTGACTAATACACCAAGTGAGTTGAAGTTGCAATTGTATCAGACTGTACATCTACAACTACAACTTCATTTATACAACAATAGGTGGTAAACAAGTTTAGTGTGCCAAGAGCACTTATTTTTAACAATGGAACATACTTCACAAGATCTACTTTTCAAAAATTAATGTAAGGCTTTGGGATATAACATAAACTTACAACTTCCTATCACCCCCAAGACAATGATCAAGCAAAGGTTACCAATAGGGATATTACTAGGATTCTAACACAAACCATCAGTAGGTAGAGGAAGGACTAGAGTACAAAACTTAATGATGCTCTATGGACATATCATTTAACCTAGAAGCTTTCTATTAGCTACTTTCCCTATGAGCTAAAGTACAAAAAGTTACTAAAACTTCTAATCCAAGGCAAGCTCTGTACACTCACAACAACTTATGAGCTTAACCTAGACATTAATATAGCCTAAAAACAATGTTTAATGATATTTAATATGCTAGATGATAATCAACATGTAGCCTTGATGATGAATGAAGTGCACAAGGCACACCTAAACAATGTCATGATGTATATATGAAGAGTTCAATTTCAAGTTGGTGATAAGGTTCTTTATTGGAATCCCATCCATGTGCCATAATGCACTAAATTTCAAAAAATATGGAAATGACCTCATATCATTCATTTAAATCTTCCTTTGAGAGCCATGACAATTTACCATCCATCAAGCCCTTAAAAACATCTGTTAGTCAATGTACAACAACTTAAGCCATTCATAGAATCTTCAGTACCTAGCAACACTAACACCTCTACACTAGAATAAGCATGTTTCATTTTTTAAATATCCTCCTCTAAAAATAGTTGTGGGGGAGATAGCCATCCATACTAACATCTTGATAAGATTAACCAATTATGCATGTTTTTGTTTTATACCATTCTTTATATGTTTTTCATTTTTTTGAATACTTTATTGATTATTTTATACATTTTCTTTTCTTTTCTTTTCATCCTTATTAATTTCATCTAGTCTTGTTAGAAGTCTTTGATTTTGTTTATTACTACTATGAATTTGGAGAGTTATTTAAAGTAGCTATCACTATTATGATTGATTGACCAAAAGGTCAAATTTTATCTTTGGATTATGTTCTCTACTAACAATCTAGCAATTCTTTGGCAGTATTTGGCAATGGGTTTATGACATTCACCAATTCCATTTGTTCCATGAGAAATCAATATCCTAGAAGCACAAAGGCTCTATCACACTACAACTTAAAAGTAATCAATGATCTTGATACCCAATGAACTAGGACATGACCAAGTGGGAATGGTAAAGGAGGTGACCTCAAGGGAATTTTATATGGCTTCTCTAATATTGTTCTTAATTTATATGAGAATCCACTAGTATATCATCACTCTTATTATTAACCATAATAGAAAGCATGTCTTTGCATGGTGTAGTTATTTAAAAACAAAAACAAAAAAAAAAACAATACAAAAATTCAAAGTGCACCCCTTAGACTTAATAATGGGCATAAGCACTAGTTATAAGGCTAAAAATACATGTTACCCATTCTTGAAGATACCCCTCTAACTAAGATCCTTTCTCCTTCCTTATTCTCTTTTCTTCTTGTCTTGGAGTGATGGTTGTCCTTTAGGGTTATCCTAAACTTTCAATTGATACAGAGCAGACGTATGTTAATGTGAGATCACTTAAAGTGAAATGGACTTGGTCTAGACTTGGAACAAACTAGTATCAAATCATCTTAATTACAATTTCCACCAAGAACCTCGAATGACTAGGATTCCAATTATCTCTTTCATGTTTTCTCTCTTTACGATTCATTCATCTCATGTTCTACCATCTCGTTGTCTCATACGATAGAAAATTTCTCAGTTTTGTTTCTAGATAGCATAACCATAGGATAATTACTTTCATGGATATAAAATTTAACTTCACTCAACCATTAAGGCTCATAGACTCTTTGCAATGAAGGTATGCAAGGGCATATTAGGCCTATGCCTACTTTGAGGAGGACCCAATTGCATTCTTTTAGTCTAACTTAAGTTAAATTCCCTATCATGGATCGCTTCCTTGATTAATCATCTCAATAACATTAAAAAATCCAGTTTTGCTCTCCTTGACAGCATAAATTCCTTCAAATCCACTTGAATTACTTCTTCTAGGCTAAACCTACTCTTTTTCATGTTGTTTTCATTCTTCTCCATGTTTTTTTCTTTCATTCAACTCTTGTTTCATTCCAAAACTCACTCGAGATTCCTTTTTGATGAAGTGCTAAATGGTTGATGTGTTTACTAGGCCATGTATATGGGACCCCGTATACGTGGCCCTGTCGATGCATCCTTCCATGTGTTGACGTGGCCCCATTTACGCAGTATCTATTTCGGCCTATAAATAAGTGGGCTCCCACCACTCTTAGGTACCTTTTTGTCAATTGTAGCAAAGCTCTTGTAGTTTTTTTCTTTGAGAGTTAGAATATTTTCCAAGTGCCCACAATAGGTGTAAGAAAGGTGTCTGGCTCTTTATTTGAGCGCTGATGTACCTAAGCTCATTGGCGTGAATAGCAATAAAGATGAGCTTTTCAATCATTCCTTGCATCAATTGGACTTAGTCATTTAATGCATTTAATAGTTTAATATTTCTATGTTTTAATAGTTCCTTAAGTTTCTCTTGTTATTACTTTAATTGCTACCACTCGTTTATAGTTCATAGGAACCATAAGTATGACCATCTCGAACATAAACCCAACGCTTGGCAACCCAGTGATGCTTAACATCTGGTAACCCAGTAGTGGTTAGGGGATGCTTAGGATGTGCACGGAAGATGGGATCGGATACTTATGCTAGGAAGAGTTAGGATATAGATTAAGCTAATTATAGATTACATAATATTTCAGTCCTTACTTTCCATTACAAGAATTAGATGCTAGAAGATAAAGTAAAAAGCCATAAAAATCAGTTGCCTCAATCTCACTTAACCATCACCACTAGAACATCACAAGTAAGGTTGGGAAGACAACGACCACTCTAACAAAGGATTTTTCTAGTTAAGGTCTAGTGTATGCAAAGTGCTTACAGTCTACATAATTCGACTGAGTCACATGTGAATGCCCGTGATTCGCATGGTTGGGCATAGGGGTACCTAGCCACTCATTATTGGCACTGTTGTTGGGGACTATTAATCTTACATGTGCCATTTAACCTTAGCAAACTTATTATTCACTTCATTGAAACAGACCCAGGATAGTAAAATTTACACACACTAGGCAGAATAAGTAAAAGGTAAAGTACACCAATTAAATGGATCATCTAATATCCAATATGTCTTCTTCTCACAGGTGAGATGGATCCAACCCACCAGTGCCACAAGAATGTTGGGTGGTATATAAGCATCTAGATGAATATGTCCCCAAATTCACCTTCATCCTACATCAGGATGAACATTTACGATCGCGTGACATGAAAGGCAACATCATACTACTGCCTGACCGATCGACTCCTAGAATGCTGTTTCACAATCTTGCCAAACTAGGCATCCAGGACCATGGTGTAGAGTACGTCATGGAGGACCATGAGTACCGAGACTATCATCCCACTAAGTCCCAATAGGTACAAGATCAACAGCAGGTAGAATGGTATGAACACATGAAGGGGAAACAATTCAATAATCCCTTATTCTTGCAAGGGCTGCAACACGATGGGGAGCCTATCTTTCATGATTCCCATTCAGCTGAACTTCCTCTAGGACATCAGGTCATCCAGTCCATCATCCAAAATAAGAAAGCAAGTGACTGGGACCCCTAGGATGATGGAGGATCACGTAGGAAAGGTCACAATACAAGCAAGGATGGGCAGGAAGATCATGGCCACCGCCAGAGCAAAGGGGGAGATCAACACTAGGGTGGTGGTGATCCCTCTCCCTCTTCTCCATCCTCTCACTCCCCACTACCTTCATCCAGTTCAGATTCTAATCATAACCATGGTAGAAAGGAGCAAGGTGGTGGTGGTCATAACGACCGAAGGGAACGACGTGAGGAAGCATGTGACCAATCGCACAAGCCTCGCCATCATGAAAGGAGGGGCAGCTGAAATCATCATAGACATCGTGGTCCTCAATAGGACTATGACTCATATGAGCCATTGTTGGCTACTCGAAGCATGCTTCATATCGCCAAGGTAGTTTAGATACCTAGAAGGCACTTGAAGGATAGCCGGATCAAATGCATTGACATGAACAACATCCCCAAATATGAAGGCGGATACAATTGTGATCTGGAAACTTACTTGAAAGTGTTCCATGATGCTTGCACCCTACAGAATATAGATAATGATTGGTAGAAGCTTAAGTTATTCCCTCACACACTCATCAAAGAAGTAGAAAGTTGGTACTGGTCTTTGGAACTGGAATCACTCAGAAGATGGAGTATGATGCTTGAGATCTTCAATGACAAGTATCAGACCTACTCCATAGTGGTGAATATGAGATTTCAGATCCAAGGGTGGAAGCAAGGTAATCATGAACCCTTGGATGCAGCCATGAGTAAGTACTATTCATTGTTACATTAGTTCCCTAGTCATGGCTACTCTTAGAGGGCACACCTTTGCCATATCATTGATGGGCTTCGCTTTGAAACTAGGAAGATCCTTGGCGTGTACGCCCAGAGGAAATTATCAAAACTAAGGGCCCATTAAATATAGCACCTAATCAAACAACTATCCAAAGATGAGGGGGAGCTGAGGAAGAAGGAGAGTGCAGAAGAGTTTAATCGGGATTCCTCCATCAGAAAGAGGGAAGTCCAATTTTGCAAAGATGAGGAGGAATCACCACTGGAAGCAGCGATGAACTGAAAAAACCTTGCCCTTACAGAAGTTTTCATATAAAATATTAGTAAAGGTTGATAAGATGTGGGACTCTTTGGATGAAAAATTCCAAAGTGTGCTAAAAATTGCAGAAGAGTCCAGAGAGCAAGGTAATGATTGTGATCGACATAGGAAGATGGAAGCTGAACGTGCCCAACATAAGGGTAAGGGCAAAGTTGCTATAGCAAAACAGGTTGCAGACTCTGACATGGAGGAGGATGATGAATGTGGCATATGCCAATATGAAAATCCTAAGGGGTGTTGTCCCATGGTGTCACATCTATAAGAGTCTGTGGTGTACGTGTTGAATCCTTGCTTGGAGAAGAGGCAAACACCCTGAAGGTTGCCTTACCCACAAGGAAACTTGAGGCAGTTCCACTAGCAGCAAGGGTATTATCCAAGTGGAGTTCCATCGTAACCATATGAATACTTCCAGCAGTGGAAACACCCACATGCATGGGGGATGCCACCTCCAAGGTAGCAGTACCCTTACCGACAGCTAAATTCCTATGGGTACTACGTTCAACAACCAGTCTCTCCACAGGACTCTTCTAGTCATGCCACATTTCAAAATTATTACCACCCCCCAGAATATTTTTGACAACAATATTCATCACCTAAGGGGCAAAGCCCACATCTTTACTATCCTCCATCACCTTCTCCTGCGACTCCTTATCCACAACATCCCACTTAGCTACCACCTTCTCCACCTATGCAGGGGGAGATACTGCCACAGCCACAACAAAAAAACACTATGAGGGTTGTCAACCTACAACTGGCACCTCAGCCGAGTGGACTAGAAGCTAAGCCATGGAAATGTCTCTTCTTTCGGCCCAATAATGTAAGCACACCCTCACACCCACCTGTAGCTAGTGCCTCTAAACTTCAAATTTTCTCCACTATTCCACTGTTTGAGCAGCCTTCAAACCAAATTCCCTCTAACATACAAACAGTCATGCTCACACATGTAGTGACTGACTGGATAAAGGAAGGTCACCTTCCCTGGAAATTGATTGATCTAGGAAGTCCCCTCATCTATCTTCAGTTGGCAGGGAATGAGCCATGTAAAGCCTTTCTATATTCAGGGTTAAGTATCAATTTGATTTCACATGACATGTACAAGAATTGGAACTTGCCCCTATTAAAGAAGAGCAACATTCGACTTGTGTTGGTAGACCAATCCACCATCGTTCCCTTGGGATTGGTGGAGGACATTGTGCCCACCATTTGTGGGTGGTCCTATCCTCTGCTAATTTCCTTGTCATTAGTGTGGATAATTACAAGGGGAACTTCCCAATCATAATGGGAAGAGCCTAGCTGAGCACGGTGGATGCAAGACTAGGACTCCGAGATCTTTCCCTTGAAATTTCAAAGGAAAATAATTTTGGAAATATCGAGAAGAAGTGTGTTCCATGCATCGCGTACAATGACTCCAAGTGCAACTGTGTGAAGAAGTTATGGTCTGCCAAGAAAACATCCATTCAAGTATGCAGTTGGTGTACAGAAGAATCACCAATTCAACAATGCCTATACATAGCAGCCATAAATCAAGAGGGCACCTAGTGGTTGACAGCTAATCTTTCTAGCAGCACATTGTGCATGGAACCATCTGAGGGGCTTGTACGAGCCTACGTAGAAAGCATGGATGAAATGGAAGAGGTTCATCAACAAGTCTCCACTATTGATGACCATGATGATTGGGGAAAGCTACAAATCCCTGAAAGCTTCAAACAAGAGCCCCTTGAGCTTAAGTCCTTACTGACCCACTTAGAATATGCATTTTTGCAAAATGGGAAGTTGGTAATTATCAATGCCACCCTTGCTCCTGAACAAAAGAAAAAGTTGCTGAAGGTGATGAAAAAATGGGATGTTGCGTTTACATGGTCATATCTTGAGTTAACCGGAGTTCATCCCAGCATCTACCAACATCAGATCTATATTGACCCCTTCATGAAACCACGAAGTCAACCACAAAGACTGTTGAACCCCAAATTGAAGCAAGTCATCAAAGATAAAATTGAGCAATTGCTCAAAGCGGGGTTCATCTATTCCATTGCTGATAGCGAATGGGTCAGCCCACTTGTTATTGTGCCAAATAAGGATGGCAAATAGAGGGTCTGTCTAGATTTTCGATTGCTCAACATGGCTACCTTCAAAGATCACTTCCCACTCCCATTTGTGGACCAAGTGTTGGACACCATTGCACGGCACCATTATTACAGCTCTTTGGATGGTTATAGTGGCTATAACCAAATCCAAATTGCATCATAGGACCAGAAAAAACAATTTTCACAAGTCCATGGGGGACTTTCGCATACAAGAAGATGCCTTTTGGCTTGTGTAATGTGCCTGACACTTTCCAACACCTTGTCCTCAGCATCTTCCAGTAGAAAATTGGGAATCGAGTAGCAGTCTTCATAGATGACTTCTCTACCTATGGGGCCACATTCAAGCAAGCCTTGGACTACCTTGATCAAGTTCTGTGTAGACACTAATTTACGGCTCAATTGGTAGACAAGCCACTTAATGGTCCAAGTAGGCATTGTGCTGGGACATTGTATTTCACAGAAAAGGATTAGCATGGATCCTGAAAGGATCAGGGTCATCCAAGGAATCACCTAACAACCAAGCACTATAAAAGATGTTCAATCATTCCTTGGCCACACTGGTTACTACTGGTGCTTCATTGAAAATTTCTCAAAGATTCCCAAGCCGTTGGTAGAACTCACAAAGAAAGATGCTCCGTTCATCTGGACCAAGGAATGTGAATCTACATTCCAATTGCTTAACCAGAAACTCATAGAGACTCAAGTTCTATGGGCACCTGATTGGTCTAAGCCCTTCCACATCATGACAGATGCATCCAATTATGCCTTAGGAGCTGTGCTTACGTAGTGTGATGATAAAAAATGTCCATACTATATCTACTGTGCAAGCCGTAGCATTGTGGGTGCTAAGCTTAACTACACCACCACTGAAAAGGAGTTGATGGCAATGGTGTTTGCCTTGGAAAAATTCTAACACTATATGTTTAGATACAATGTGTTCATACATACTGACCATAGTGCTATCCAGTTTCTAATGAATAAACCAACGGTGAGCCCCCACATCATCCGGTGGCTGGTGATTCTTCAGGGATTTGACCTCACCATCATAGACCAGAAGGGGATCAAGAATGTGGCTGCTAATCACTTGTCTTAGTTGCGATGGGATGACATAGAAGAGAAGGAACCCCTCTCTGACTAATTTCTAGATGAACTCCTCTTCACGGGTGCGGTCAATTCGCAGGTGCCCAAAGCATCGCCTTGGTTCAGCCACATCCTCATCTATCTCACAACTCAGGAGTTGCCCAAGCAATGGGATCATCGGCAAAAACAACAGTTTCTCCATAAGGCCAAGAATTTCATGAAAATCAATGGCCACCTTTATAAGGTGTACGTAGATGGCCTAGTATGATGGTGTGTCCCTGATGACGATACACTACACATCCTCCAAGATGCTCACAAGGGCCCTTGTGGGGGCCACTATGCTGGATGCCGCACAACCATTAAGATCCTACTTGAAGGATATTATTGGCCCACAATTTTTAGGGACACAAAATGGTTTGCCTGCTCCTACGAACAATGCCAGAGAGACGATGGGATGACTGCACGGATGGAGGGACCTCAACAGTGGATCCAACCACTAGAGTCCTTTGACATTTGGGGCATCGACTTCATGGGGCCCATCACACCCCTATCCAATGGAAAGGTGTATATCATTGTAGCTGTGTACTACTGCACGAAGTAGGCGAAGACGGCTACCATCATCGACTATTATTCAAACACCGCTGCATGATTTGTCTAACAGCAAATCGTCAACAAGTTTGGAGTGCCACATGCACTCATCTCAAACAATGGGACACATTTCACTGGTGTCACTTTTTGCAAACTCATGCAACACTTGGGGGTTACCCATCAATTTACAATACCTTATCACCCCCAAGCCAATGGGTAGGCCGAAGTCACCAATAGGGAGATCACCAAGATTCTCACCTGAATCATTAGCAAATATAGGAGGGATTGGAGTACCAAACTTAATGATGTCCTCTGGGCCTATCGCTCCACTTGGAAACTTCCTGTAGGTTACTCTCCCTATGAGTTAGTGTATGGTAAGCTACTAAAACTTCCGATCCAAGCAGAACTTTGAACACTATCCACTGCCAGTGACTTAGGTCTTGACCTACCACTAGCACAACATGAATGACTTATCAACTTAAGTGTGCTAGATGAGAATCAATTAGTGGCCCTATCTACAAATGAGATCCACAAGGCCTACAACAAAAAACATCATGATCTTAGGATTTGAAAGGTCACATTCAAATGTGGAGACAAGGTGTTGTATTGGAACCCCACACATGTACCACAACCGACCAAGTTTCAAACATTGTGGAAGGGACCTTACATTGTCTCTGAAACCTTTCCATCTAGGGCCTTGCTTATCCACAAACCTAAAGACCCCACAAAAATAGAGTTTCTCAACTGACAACAACTAAAACCTTTTCGTGAACTCCACCTAACTAGTGCTACTACCTCATCATCACTGGGACAACCTCATTCCATCTTCTGCATCTCCTCCTTTTTGACCAGTCATGGGGGAGACCGTCATCCATGCTAACCCATTCCACTACGCTCCTCACTATTTTTGGAATTTTTTGTTTTACACGTTTTTGTTTTTCAACATTGTTCATACATTTTCCAATTCTTACTAATTTTTCCTTTCTTTAATTACTTTTCCATTTATTTGTCACTTATCTATGCATATGTCTGTGTTTAATTTTCAATTGTTTGCTAATAAGTTGTCTTATTCTCATCAGGTGTTTGGCGCAGATGGTTTTCATTGTGATGGATCACGTGAAATAGTCCACCTAGTTTATCTTGCTCCTGCCCTCACATTTGCTGTTCTTGGACTTTACGTCTATTTTTCATCTCATAAAATCAGTAGTGAGTCCACGTCGTCCACCCATTCACCCACTCCATGGTTTTCCTTCCTTTGGGAACATGCAACCCCTTCACTTAAAAACGTTGTAATTAATGTGTGACTTGTGTAGTTCCTAGACTCAGGGATGATCCAATGGTTTGAATCGGGTATGACTTCGAGCAAAATGCAACATTCATCTTCCTCTTCTATTCCCCAAGTTGTCGAGGTGTCCTTACGGATTTCTTACCACTCCACGTTCTTCTCTACAAGGAAGCTCTTGGGAAATTCAACCTTGCATGGTGTGGTCCTCACCACAAAAATTCAAAAATTCAAAAAAAAAATAAACATGAGGATTCAAAGCACACCCCTTAGTCGAATGCATGCAAACACACATGGGTCTTTGCATGGTGTGGTTCCCACAAAATCACAAGAAAATGAACAAAATAAAATCATAACTATGTGGGAATTCAAAGCACACCCCTTAGACCACCTCTCACAGGCCACTAAAATGAGTTATGGGACTCACTCCATCCCCTCTAACTTAGTCCCATTTCAATTCCTTTCTCTCATGCTTATTGGAGTGGTGGTTTCCTGTGGGTGCACTTTGATCCTTGGTGGATGGATGAGGCTTCACCTTTTGCTGCGATGTCACTGTATGAGGTTGGTTTTGGGTCTAAACTTAGGAAAGGTCCTATAGAGTCAGTTAACCACAACTTCACACGGGGTTTCACGTGACCAATGATTGGAATACCAATCCTCTCATCTCTTTCTTCACCCATTTCTCTCCATAACTCACCTCATTTCTTGACTTATCTTTTGAAAGTTTTTTGTGCATTCCATGTACTTCTAATGCCTTGGTGGGATCTCTTGGGTGGGGGTATTAACTTGCAAGCATCATTTCTTGACCCTGAGATCCATGGACTCCATTGTTGAGGATATGCAAGGGCTACTAAGGCTACTGCCTACTATGTGGAGGACCCACTTGCATAATACTAGTCCCGCTTGTTAGACTTCCATCCTTTTGATTTCGTGGTTGATTGTTTTCATGGTCCCATCACTCAATGTCCTCTCTGCAAAGTTCTTTCTTACCATGTTTTCCTACCTTTGAATCTTTTTCTAGCTCCACTCTCCTTCCTCTTGTCCTCAGCTGTGTTCCAGGTCTCTCACGCTCTTCAACCGCCCCAATTTAGCATTTTAAATTCATCTTTTCAAGATTTTTCTAGGTTGGTCAACACTGGTCAATGGGTGCGACCCCCTACGTATACGAGGCCCCGTATATGTAGCCCCCTGTGTATACACGGCCCCGTTGACACAGCACCCAACCCCTATATATATGGCCATTACGCTTTAGATTTTCATCATTTTGCAAACAAATTGGAGGGAGATTTTGCCATTTTTTCTGCCTAACTTCTTCCCAAGCACCTACATTCCATCATGTGTCTGCATCAACTAATCCTTTCCCTCTTAAGCATCCAAAGGTATGCTCTCAATCGTGGGGGGGTGAAGCCTATGTGTAATTAATTAATTAATTAATTAATTATTCAGTTAATTAAGACTTCGCATCTCTAAGGGAAGAAATGAAAATAACCATTTAAACTTCAACTCATCCCTTGTTGTTTTTGGCTCTAACCCATGAATTAACACTTTGGGGGATTTAATGGAATGCCCGTGCCAACAAAATAACTTAGTTGAACTGAGAAGGTGTATAAGGACCATTTTGAGCTACTTATGCATAGTTGAATGGATGGTTATGTTTGACTGCAGATGGCACCCAAACCAAGGCATCCAAGGGACGAAGGACCATCACAATCGAGGGACAAGCGTCCACGAACGGGAAGAGGATGAGACATGCAGCAACCAGAGCATGTAGAGGGCTCTCATGAAACTGGCCCCCTCTGCAAAGGACCTAATGTGGAATCTATCCATCAGATTCCCAAAGAGGAGATTCCCAACAAGCAATTGCAAGGGGATGAAACTCCAGAGATAGCACCGCGGCTTGAGGTCACCTTGACCCAAGCATGTCTTGATGCTATCAAGCCACAAGAAGTGCAACAGATGGTCCTACAAGAGCTAAAATTTGGACCATTTCTCGAGAATGCACCAGAAGATGTAAGGCTTCAACTACAAAACTCTCCTATGTGGCCAATTATCACAACCAGTGGTGAATGGTACCTAGGGGAGACCTATCTCTTTTGGACAAATCGGCAACCAGGGTCCAGGGTAAGAATCAAAGACATCTATGTCTCTTACTTTGCGGAGGCAATAGCGCAAGCTTTGGGGTTGCCAGAGACCAGAGCAGATGTGCCAAAGATCCTGAAACAAGTAGACCCTAAGGTAAAAGGGGAGTGGATTAGGCGGTGCTATGGGGTAGATCGTAAGGAGTTCGACAATCTAACCACCGCAAGAGGGTGTATTCAAAGATCGCATCTTACCACCTAAACCCAACGCTGAGACCCAACAAAATCATGGCCTTCTTCGCTTGTGCATGTGCTTCCCTAAGTGGAAAATTTTCAATGACTCTTCCATAGTTGATATTCTTGGAAATTGAAAAGAGGTTTGCTGAAAGTGAACGTGGAAGATGAGCTCTCCCCTTCCTCTTCCTAATAAGAAATTTGTGCAAACGGGCAGGGATAGTACACTATGCCAATGATATACTCCAACATGCCCCAATTGCCTCATGCTGCAAAATGATGAAGGATAGGACTCCTACCACTACACAAACGGAGGAAGAGCAGCAACCATCTCCACCACTTGCACAAAAAAAGAGGTCAGGTTTGCAAACTATTGCAGAACACATTTGCGAAATCTTACAATCACTCTTGAGCCAGCAAGAGCAATTTGGAGGGACTGGTGGAGGAGAAGACCCTTCAGTCTATCACCCTACAATGAGCCACCTGGAGCAAGTGGCTTGATCAGTTAGTTTGCTAGAAAGAGCAGGGCCAATGTTCTTTGCCGCTTGAATGCAAGTGCCAGCAAGAACAGATCCTAGCATCCAAGAGGTAATGGTATCAACTCAACAGCTATTCCCTAAAATTTCAGGGAATGCCGCTACCTTCTTGATATGCTTGGAAGATGGCAAGGGGGCAATAGTCTTGGTGATGCAACACCAAGGACAAGATATTACGGCCGAAGTGGTTGCTAATGCAATTGCTACGGTTCTCACTGCATCGGCGGTGCCTGTACTAGATGTACATGGGCTTCAAGATGTACAGGCATCCACCAAAACTTCATGTAGCAAGATTGATGCAACATAACACGAAGAACTGTTGGACCAACTAGTGGGAATCAAGAAACCACTTTCGGATGTCTTTGACCTTCCAAATAACATCACTACAACCCAGTTGGAGCTACTTTCGGCAAGGGGGAATAGCCTCATTTTGGAAGGGCAACTTGAAGCTGCTCAATCCACTTGTCAATTCTTGGCAACAGAAGTCGCCTAGTTAAGAACCCAACTTACCAATCTAGCTTTCCTCAACCATGAGCTCACTAGCGATGAAGCTTTTCAATAGCTTCAGGTTAAACTTCAGATAGTTGAGGATGAGTGAGAGTTGGAGATCTTTGATAAGTCCTTGGCAGATGCTTAGACATATCATTTAGACAAGGACTTGACAGAGGTTCACTAAGAGAATGTCAGGTTGACCATGAAGGTCCATCGCCTATGTAATGTTGGTGCTAAAAATGAGCACATGAAAAATTTTATTCACCAATAGCAGGAAGAGCTAGCCAGGATGAGTGCTAATGTAAGAAGGTTGGCTGCTGAGAATCTAACTCTATCCATGGAGGAAGTTTGAACTTTGCAACAGAAATCTACCATTGAAATCACTGCTTGGAAGAACGAGGCTCTGAAATTTGAAAGAGTCAAGAAGCATTACAGGGACCAAGTGGGCTTGCAAAAGGAAGTGAATAAGAAAAAAATTCAAGTTGCAAAGGCTAAGCTGAACTAAGCACTCCAGCAGCTCTGAGAAGGAGGCGAGGTATGGCAACCTATCTTTGATGGGTTGAATGCCTACAATCAAGCTGAAATCTACCTCAAGGAACTACAGATTGAGGAAATGACAGATTATATGGAGCTTTCCAACCTTTGCTATGAAAACCTAGCTATGCTCACAGTCGAGAGACCACTGTCTGATTTGGAGAAGAAAGTGGCCATCTCATATTCTTTATACGAGAGCGAGTTCTAAGCGCACAAGACAACAAAGCAGAAATTGGAAATAGAAAATGTAGAACTCGAGGTTCTCTGCATGAGTTTTGAAGGACAACGTGTAGTTGCAAAGAACTTGTCCCATCAAATGAATGACTACCAGCAATTGCAGATATCAATCCGAGTGTTTGACATCGAATGGATACAGTTTGCAGCCTAGTTCGTCAACTTGAAGGAACTCTTCCCAGCATTGCCATGCCCTTGGGAGGTTCCAGTTCCAACACACATTGGTGAAGTTTCTTGGACAATGAAAAATCCTAGAAGCAAAAAGAAAAAAATGAGGGCCCTTCTAGAGGCTTTCCAATTACCTCCATAAGTTGCAGCTACTGCAGGATAGCCATCATTCATGCCACTGCTGCTGCATGGGCCAGAGGCTAGTGAAGGTCCATCGAAACCACCACCACCAGGGATGGTGTGATCTTCTCCAGTAATTTTTTCATCTTTCTACACATCAGAGAATCTAGGATCAGCAAGGTGTTCAATTTTGTCTCTAAACACCACCATTTTTGTAATTTTTCCTTCTCTGTATACTCAGGCACTTGGCATGTCAATAAAGTTGGTGTTGTTTCATGTGTGTGTCAAGTCATTTGGGTTGTAAATAAAAGTCCATACCTTTCAAATTGTAAGAGAAACTCGAGGAAAAGTTTTTACTCAGTCGTGGGGGTATGATGAAGTGCTAAATGGTCGATGTGTTTACTAGGTCGTGTATACAAGACCCTGTATATGTCATCGCGTCAACGTGGCCCCGTCGACGCAGCCCTGTTTACACGATGTCTATTTCGACCTATAAATAAGTGGGCTCCTGCCACTCTTAGGTACCTTTTTGTCAATTTTCACGAAGCTCTTGCAGTTTTTTTCCACGAGAGTTAGAATATTTTCCAAGTGCCCGCAGTAGGTGTAAGAAAGGTGTCTAGCTCTTTATTTGAGCACTGATGTATCTAAGCCCATTGGCATGAACAGTAATAAAGACAAGCTTTTCAATCATTCCTTGCAGCAATTGAGCTTAGTCATTTAATGCATTTAATAGTTTAATATTTCTATGCTTTAATAGTTCCTTAAGTTTCTATTGTTATTACTTTAATTGCTACCGCTCATTTATAGTTCGTAGGAACCATAAGTACGACCATCTTGAACATAAACCCAATGCTTGGCAACCCAGTGACGCTTAACATCTAGTAACCCAGTAGTGGTTAGGGGATGCTTAGGATGTGCATGGAAGATGGGATCAGATACTTAGGCTAGGAAGAGTTAGGATATAGATTAAGCTAATTATAGATTACATAATATTTCAATCCTTACTTTCCATTACAAGAATTAGATACTAGAAGATAAAGTAAAAAGCCATAAAAATCAGTTGCCTCAATCTCACTTAACCATCGCCACTAGAACATCACAAGTGAGGTTGGGAAGATAACAACTTATGCCCAAGGGAGACTATCAGAACTTAGATCCCATGAAATTCATCGCTTGTTGGAACAAGTAGCCAAAGAATAAGGGGAGCTACGAAAAAGGGAAAGTGTGGAAGAATATAACCGTGATCCCTCTCTTCGAAAGAAGGAAGTGAGATTTTGCGTTGAAGAGGATGAGTCACCACTCGAAGAGTTGGTGAACAAGAAAACCTTGCCACTTCATAAACTAACAACTGAAGTAGTGGCTAGGGTAGATGAAGTATGGAGCTCCTTAGACAGTAAAATTGAAACTTTCCTAAAGATTGTAGAAGAGTCTAAGGAGGAACGAAGTAGTGACAAGAACAAGACAAAGCAGAGAGATTTAGGCCCTGCACATGATAAGGGTAAGGGGAAAATAACTATCTCTGATGACGTTGTGGAAGTAGACATAGATGATGACGATGGATGTAAGATCTGCCAATATGACCATCCTAAGGGATGTTGTCCAATCATCTCACATTTACAAGAATCTAGGGTGTATGCACTCAACCTAAGACTCAATAGACAGTAGACACCCCATAGGTTACCTTATCCTCAAGGTAACCCAAGACAGTTCCACAAACCATTGACATACTATCCAAGTGGAACTCCACCACAACCCATCAAACAACATCAATAGTGGCAATACCCATAGTCATGGGGGATGCCACCACCAAAACATCAGTACCCTTACTAGTAGCCAGACCCATATGGATATTACATGCAGCAGTCGATTTCTCTAAGTGACTCCATGGGTCACACAACTCCCCAACCTCACTACCAAGTTTTGGAGTACTTTAGAAGGACTCCTTCTCCAGCAGATGCTCCATACCCATACCATCCTCCTAATCCGTCCACACCTCTTCCACCGGTAGTTCCCACAATACCTCCTACTCCAACAATGCAAGGGAAACTCCCCACTCAACCGTAGCAATGTAATGCTATGAGAGCTATAAACATTCAACCCGCTACTGGTTCTGACAACTGTAAAAAGGGAAGACCTTTCTTCAGAACCAAAAGCCCAAACAAGCTCTCACAACAACAAGTCGTTGAGTCTGTGATCACTCCAACACACAAGGCTTCGGAGCTCCCTTCAGTCCAACATCAGAGCTCAA
>MNCI01004501.1:1299575-1320853 GCA_015680685.1 Gnetum montanum
GAAGTTAACAACAACGAAGGGGACTTCCCAATTATAATGGGAAGGGCATGGCTGACTACAGTAGACGCATGCCTAGGAATTCATGATCTTTCCTTGGAAATCTCTAAGGTAAAAATTTATGGAAAGATAGAGAAGAGGAAAGTTCCATGCATCACATACAGTGATTCATCAGGTGATGACATGGAGGAATGCATAGCATCTCCTCCATGCAACAGGTGTGCCCTTGAAACTGTGAGACAAACATGTCTATATATAGCAACCACACAACAAGTAGTAGACACCCCGTGGTTGATAGCTAGTCGAAAAAGCAACTGATAAATATGATGGACCAAACTAAGGAAACAACCCATACCAACAATCAAGGCATAGATACATTGGAATATGAGTGTCGCCGACTTCCACCCCTTAATCTAAGAACATCAGTTGGAAGAAGTTGGACACTTCTTAGAAATTCAAATAGGTTCTCATTATTTTGAATCTCTCCCTTTCCATTCAGTCATGGGAGAGATGGCCACCTATGCTAATCATTTAGGGCCCTCAGTTCTTTTTAAGTTTTTGTTTTACAAGTTTTTTTTACATATTTTTGTTTTACACATTTTTTTCTTACACATTTTTGTTATACAAGTTTTTGTTTTACAGGTTTTTGTTTTACACATTTTTGTTTTACATGTTTTTGTTTTACACATTTTTGTTTTACACTTTTTTGTTTTACAAATTTTTGTCTTACACATTTTTGTTTTACAAATTTCTTTAAATTTTCTTGTTTTTGTTTTACATGATCATTATACTTTTTCATTTTGTGTGTGTGTGTGTGTGATCCACCTTGTAAGTTTGTCATCCAATTAGTGTTCTTCATGATGGTATGAATTGTTTTTCATATTGATTGCTAATGTTTGATTTTTTACCCTTAAGTCACGACATTGATACTAAGGTATGTTTCTCTTGATATGGCAGGCAATGAGTTCACTTCATCCATTCATCCACCAGTTCTATGGTCTCTCTTGGCTTGGAAATGTATAGTCCTTCAATAATAAGAACCATTAACGAATCAGTGAATAGGCATTTTTCAATCTAAGGAAGGACTCAAGGATTGAAAAGGGTATGAGTTCAAGGGAACTTGATGCATTTTTGTTGGCCATTCTCTTGGGTTCTTGGATGTCTTCTTCTTGATTTTTCTTACCGTTTCGATGTTACCCAATCATAGGGAAGCTGAGTAAATAAAAATAACAAAGTCTTTGCATGGTGTGGTTCTCACGTATAAACACAAAAAATAAAAAAAAGTAAGAATTCAAAGCACACCCCTTAGATGAAATAATCATTAGGGCTACAAGCATTGGTTATGGAACTCAAAATAAAAATGTTCCTTCTAACTATGGCCCTCCTCACTTCCCATTCTCTCCTCCTTGTTTCATCGGAATGGTGGTGACTCTTGGGTGAAGGCATTCTTGTTAGTTCAAGAGGATGGATTGGGTAAATGCATTAATGCAGAGTCATTGAAAGTGGTTTTTTTTAGGCCAGACTTGGAATGAGATCTGCTAAGTCACATTAATCATGAACTACATAAGGGACTGTACACCACCTTGTTCTTGGGACTCCATTCCATTCTCTTCTCTCCACCCTTCTCTCCATTGTTCACCTCATTAACGATTGTATCATTAGTGTATATATTTGGTTGATGCATTGTTTTCTTTTTGGTAAATTCTTACGGTTAATACTTTAACTCTTGTTCCAAATGACATTCCCAGAGCCTACGAACTCTTTGAATGTGGGTTTGTTAGGGCATTAAGGGCATGATCCAGCTTTGGGGAGGACCTACTAACATTCCTCTTTGGTGCACTAGTTAAATTCCTTTCCCTAACATTTTTGTAATCTATTTTACTTTTTTCATTTCCATCTTGACATACATCTTATTGATGCTATAGTTGTCTCTTTTTCTTCATCTTTATTATTCTTTTTCTTTCTCCATTCTATCGCTACCAGAGGTTCACGATTAGTCATGGGGGTACAGGGCCCAATTTTTTTGATTTTCTCCTAACCACTACACCTTCGGTAGTCACCACTATTATATCTCTAGATCCGCAATCATCCATATCACAACCTAGCCAATGGATCTTTCACCGAAGCAAGGTATCAACTACATTGAAATTCATTTACCCTTGTTAATACAAGACTATGTTGTGTGTGCAAATGGAAATCATACAACAACGGATTGGATCTGGGAGGAACACTTGGAATAGAGTAGTGCCAAAGCATCTATGTAAGGAGCAAGATTGATAGTGTGCTTATGAATAGACAATGAAAGGGGCAATCTTGGTGTTGGCATTAGCAACACTTCTTTCTCCCTCTCTTTCTCAACTACTAAATAAGGTCTGATGTCAATGTAATAAGGTGTTCACTCTTGTTGTCATGAACACCAATTTTGTCATGTCTTGTAATGATGATCTGTTCATATGTCATCCCATTAGTTTTATTTTGAGTTAATAATCCCATACCTTCCTGATATTATTGTAAGAAACTTGAGGACAATTTTTCATTTAGTCATAGGGGTATGATGAGACGTGATATTGCATCGTCCCCCACGATATCGCTTACGCGATATTGCAGTGCACCGTAAAATCTATAAATAAGAGGTGGCTCCCCCTTCTTTTCCATCCTAGGCTTAGACTGTAGTGAAACTCTGGTAGTTTGATCCCTCCAGAGATAGAATATTTTCCATGTGCCCGCAGTAGGAACTCCAAAGTGAACGAATCTTTATTCGAGAAGATATTGTACCTGAACACATATTTTTGTATAGAAATAAAGACGAACTTCTTGGATAAACCTTGCAGTGCATGGAATAGGCTAAATAGGACTTTTATTTATTATTATTTACTATTTATCAATTACATGCTTTATTAGGAATTAAATCTCTCTCAACCCTTCTCTCCTAGTTAAGTGCCTCAGTACGACCACTTCGAGCACGTGCGTTACGCGTGGTGATCCCAGCAATGATTAGCGTTTGGTAGCTACGGTTGCATTGGTTCAGGGTGTGAATGGTAAGTGGGAATGAATGCTGACACTAGGTTAATTAAGGATTAGTTATTTAGTTTAAGTTAGTTAATTAGTTCTTCAACCCTTCATCTCACTAGCATAGGAGATAAAATAGAAAAGCTATAAAAATCATATACCTCGGACTTACTTAACCATACCATGAAAAATACAAGTAAGTCTGGGAAGACAACGAATGATTAACCTTAAGTGTTCCATGAGGCATGTAGGCACTTAGTCTACGGAGTTTGATCGGATCACGCATGTTATGCTCATATTCGTATGGTTGAGTGTAGGGGTACCTGGCCACTCATCATTGGTGCCATTGGTGGGGACTAAGTGTTTGTGCGCTAAATAGAACATAGGATATTACTCACATCGTTGGAAGCTTAAAAGAACCTTAGGGTTAATTAAATGAAAAATTTATATAACGGTTAATCAGCATACCGATAATACATCATATCTTTTTCTTCTTCTCACAAGAGCACTTCACCTAGGGATAATACAAAGAACAGTCGGCAATAAAAAACACATAACCTAAATCAACTCGTTTCTCAACAATATAGGTTGACATATACTCATCCCGATGAGTATATACCCAACTTTACTTTTATCCTCCATTAAGATGAACAGATGTGCTAGAGAGATTTGCAAGGTAGCATAGTGTTACCTTCGGATCGTGTAATCCCCAACATGCTCCTCCGTGCTTTGGCACAAATTGGCATGACTCAGCTCTATGATGAATACGTTATAGGTGATTTTGACATAAGGGATTACTATCCTACAGCCTTACAATGTATGAGGAACTCAAGGAAGGAGAGCCAACATACACTGTTCAAGGGCAAAGAGGTCCAACACATCCTAAGCGAAATTGGAGATGGTGAACCACTTATCACGGGTTCTCTATAGAAAGATATTCCCCCTCCTAACGAAAGTGAGGAGGTGGGGTATCAGAACCTATGCTCCATGATACATAACCCTGGTTCTGATCCCCATGAACATCAGCTATTTACTGAGGGAACAACAACACATGACAAGGACGGGCACTTAGATCGTCACCATGATCGGGGCAGAAGCCATAGAAGAGAAGGCAAGAAACATCATCATGGCGATGGTTCTCCTTCTTCTTCCCCTTCTTCACATCACTCACCCTCTCCTTCCACATCAAGGCACAATCATCAAGAGCATAACGGAGAGGATAACGGTAAGAGAAATGAGAGACCTCGACGAGAGAGTCGAGAGAGAGGATGAGGGCAATCAAGAGAATCAAGGCATGAATGAAGGAAAAGTAGGGAACAATGGAGACATCATAGATGTCATGAAAGAGATGATCATGAAGAACCCCTACTTGCCACCCGAAGCATGCTAGATATAATGGAGTTAGTAAGAATACCAACAAGGCATTTAAAAGATAGTTGGATCAAATGCTTAGACATGAACAACATCCCACGATTTGAAGGGGGATACAACATGGATCTGCAAAATCATTTATAGGCATTCCACGATGCCTACACCTTGCAAAAAATAGAAAATGAGTGGCAAAAACTAAATTTGTTTCCCACGACACTCATCAAGGAAGCAGAGAGTTGGTACAAGTCCTTAGAATCGGAAACCATCAGGAGGTGGAGTACAATGTTAGAACTCTTCAATGATAAATATCAAACGTACTCTAGGGTGTCTAATTTACGTAAGCAAATCCAAGGATGGAAGCAAGGTACTCATGAACCCTTGGATGCTACCATGGACCACTACTACGCATTGTTACATCATTGCCCAAGCCATGGTTATGCACAGAGGGATCAACTCCACCACATCATAGATGGGCTAAGGTATGAAACTAGGAGAACCCTTGGGACTTATGCCCAAGGGAGACTATCAGAACTTAGATCCCATGAAATTCATCGCTTGTTGGAACAAGTAGCCAAAGAAGAAGGGGAGCTATGAAAAAGGAAAAGTGTGGAAGAATATAACCGTGATTCCTCTTTTCAAAAGAAGGGAGTGAGATTTTGTGATGAAGAGGATGGATCACCACTCGAAGAGTTGGTGAACAGGAAAACCTTGCTGCTTCAGAAACTAACAACTGATGTAGTGGCTAGGATAGATGAAGTATGGAGCTCCTTAGAAAGTAAAATTAAAACTGTCCTAAAGATTGTAGAGGAGTCTAAGGAGGAACGAAGTAGTGACAAGAACAAGATAAAGCAGAGAGATTCAGGCCCTGCACATGACAAGGGTAAGGGGAAAATAACTATCTTTGATGAGGTTGTGTAATTAGACACAGACGATGATGGTGGATGTGAGATCTACCAATATGACCATCCTAAGGGATGTTGTCCAATCATCTCACATCTACAAGAGTCTAGGGTGTATGCACCCCAAGATATATAGTCTAATTAAAACTTTATAACTTAGCATTGCAAACTAAAATCAAACGTATGAGTTTGAGCTTTCAAATCAAGAGTGTTTACCACTAGGCTAACACCTTATTGTTTCAAATTTCTTTGTCACCAAAAGATTTGTATGAATAATGAAATGGTCAACATCAATGTGGTGTTGGATCCAAAAAATATTAATAATAAAAAAAATTACAGTACATCACCTGTATGCTTGATAGTGAATAGCAGCATTTAAAAATAAGATAGAAAGAAAACACCTTTCAATTTTAAAACTATTTGCTCATGTCTATAACCTTGCCCATGAACTTTGGAAAGATATTGAAAGAATGCAAACAAAATTTCTTCTTGATGAGTTAGAGGTGAAGATGTAAATAACTAACTCAATGTTATTATGTTAATATGATTTATCATAGCTTGCATATCTCAAAGCAAGACAAATTCTCTAAAGTCATTATTGAGGATTTGTAAGACCATGGTGGGTATTTTCAAGGGATGAAATGGTTGAGAAAATGAAATATCTATTATGAGGACATGTTCAAAAATCCTAAACATATTCACCAACTTTTCAAGTAGAAGGTTTTAACAAAGATGTGGTTTAATGTCAAAGGAAATAGATAATTTTATTTACATTGTGATGGGACGCGATATCGTGGTCGTCGCGATATCGCATCCCACGCGATATCACGTCGTCCCCCGCGATATCGTGTACGCGATATCATGGTGCACCGCAAAATCTATAAATAAGAGGTGGCTCTCCCTTCATTTCCATCCTAGGCTTAGACTGTAGTGAAACTTTGGTAGTTTGATCCCTCCAAAGATAGAATATTTTCCATGTGCCTGCAGTAGGAACTCCAAAGTGAACAGATCTTTATTCGAGCAAATATTCTACCTGAACACATATTTGTGTACGGAAATAAAGATGAACTTCTTGGATAAACCTTGCAGTGCATGGAATAGGCTAAATAGGACTTTTATTTATTGTTATTTACTATTTATCAATTACATACTTTATTAGAAATTAAATATCTCTCAACCCTTCTCTCCTAGTTAAGTGCCTCAGTACAACCGCTTCGAGCACGTGCGTTACGTGTGGTGATCCCAGCAATGATTAGCGTTTGGTAGCTACGGTTGCATTGGTTCAGGGTGTGAATGTAAGTGGGAACGAATGCTGACACTAGGTTAATTAAGGCTTAGTTAGCTAGTTTAAGTTAGTTAATTAGTTCTTCAACCCTTCACCTCACTAGCATAGGAGATAAAACAAAAAAGCTATAAAAATCATATACCTCGGACTTACTTAACCATACCATGAAAAATACAAGTAAGTCTAGGAAGATAATGAATGATTAACCTTAAGTATTCCATGAGGCGTGTAGGCACTTAGTCTATGGAGTTCGACAGGATAGCGTGTGTTACGCGCGTATTCGTATGGTTGAGTGTAGGGGTACCTTGCCACTCATCACATTGCATTAGATCTAATAAACTATACATAGAAGCTCAATATCTCTCAAGTGCTATCCTAATTACGTATTGAAATGCTATCAGCAAGCTTTGCTTAAGTTCTCATCATCTTAAAATTGAAAGTAGAAGATGGATTCAACTCCCTTAAGAAAAAAGCATTTGTATGTTGTGCAAATCAAGAAACCTTGAAGATCAATTATGTATGTTTCTTTCTTGTGTTGTGATTATCCATTTGAGATAGTGTTATAACACTACGAAAAGAAAAAAAAACCTATATGATTTGTTTTTGATGTTCCCATTAGTGCTTAGTCAATTTGTAAAGTATATCTTTATTTTTCATAAAAATGTAATATCTACCCAATAGATCCTATGGCTATTTGAACATAATAAAACTTCATTTCATTTCATAATTAATATTTTGAAAAAGTGAGTCAAAAAAATTTATTGTTATTAAGAAAAAACAAGGGGGATGGAACCCCAAAAAAATTAAAGATAATATTTAAAAAAATCAAAGTACATCAGATCATCAAAGAGAGAGTCTAAAGAAAAAAACCAAAGATTTTGAGGATGCCTTTTCATGTTTTCATCTTCACAACCAATCTTGAAAAATCTCCTCTCTATGGTAAGAAAAGGATGAGGCCTTGCCCTTATTCAGAAACACCCTCATGGGTTTTTACTTCTCACTAAAGGATTCCCTACAAAAAGAATGAGAAAACTCTCTTTAAAGAGAAAAGAATACATTAATGAGAGATGAAGAACAAATAGCAACAAAAGCTTAAAGCTTCCCATGCTTGAGCCTCTAAAATAAAAAGAAATTAATACTAAAAAAAATTAATTTTTTAGGTTTCACTAGGAGCTTTTTTGCTTGAAATTATAGCTGAAAAGCAACATCTTTGAGAATCTAGTATTTGACACTTGAAGAAAGGTCATAGTTATGTTCTTGCTAGTGGAAAATAACTATACATGAAAGCTTCTAAATAAAGTAGAAAATTAGTCAAAGAAAATTTCAAATACAAAGAAATGAAGTAGACAAAGTAGGCTAATCACCAAGAATGGCTTCATTGATGCTAGGTGAGATTTTCTACAAATTCTAAATGTTCATTTCAAAGCATGTTGAGCAATAGGACATTCGAAAAAAACATGAGAAAATTAGTCTTCACTTGTCAAAAGAGGACATTGAGGAGAAACATTTTTCATATGTTTAACATGAGTGTCAATATAAAGATCTTGATGAATAAGACACCATAAAAATGTGAATTTCAAGAAATGTAGGAGCTCTTCAAACATCTTTCATTTCCCTCATGCAATGATAATTGCATTTTACATGCCCTGTTGAATCTATGATGAGTCGCATATTGGCCACATCAATGAGGCCTCATCAAGTAGGCCTTGTTGACTAGGCCCCATCGACACATCATTTGATGCACTGACATGGCCCCGTTGATGTAGGGTCTGTTCTTGCCTATAAATATGTGCTAACCAACTGTGGTTAGGCATCATTCAGTCATAGTTATAGCGAAGCTCTTGTAGTTTTCCATTTAATAATTAGAATATTTTTCTGAGTGCTTGCAACAGGGGTCATTGAGTGTACAAATCTTTATTTGAGCACTGTTGTACCTGAGCATGATAGTGTGTGTGGCAATAAAAATGAGCTTCTTGATAAACCTTGCAACATTCTAAATAGCTTAAATATTTTATTCATGCATTTAGTGGTTTTAGTTATTTATTTATTATTCCTCAATAATTAACCTAATTAAGTAATTAAGTTAGATAAGCTAAATAGCAATTAAGTAAACACATAAGTACACCCGCTTCGAGCATGCATATGACATTTGGTAATCCCAGAAGTACTTAACGCTTAGTAATCCAACAATGTTATATGTGTTCAGGATGTATACAACAAGTGGGATTGGATGTTTATGTTAGGACTATTGACATGATGGTTAGGTAATTAGATTAAAGTAGACATTAAATTACTTCATTCCTCACCCTATTTATTTCAAGTACCAAAATCATAAAACAAAAAATGATAAAAATCATGTACCTCAATTACACTTAAACCATACCCTTGAGCTCCACAAGTGTAGTTGGGAAGAAAAAAATGTTCTCAACATCCGATTCACTTCGTAGAGAACTAGTCCATTCGAAACTATAGAGTCTACGAAATTTGATGGGATTGCATGTGAACGGTTTGTGATTCATATGGTTTGGTGTAGGGGTACCTCGCTGCTCATCATTAGTACCATTGCTAGGGACTCTTTTTGTTGAAACGTGCGCTATGTAGGATTAGTGAACATTATTAATATCATTGAACAAACCCCAAGGTCAAAATCATTCTCAAATTATATAATTACAAAAGCATACTGATATTTTATTTGTTTGCAAAATATCTTCTTCTCATAGGCATGAAGATGTTAAACCACCAATTCCACAATAGTGCAAAGTGTATATACTCATCCAGATGAGTATGTGCCTAATTTCACCTTCATCTTACACCAGGATGAACAACTACGATGGCATAATATGGAAGGAAACATTGTAATGCCTTCTAGTCGATATGTGCCCATGATGTTGCTTCAAACTCTTATGGAGTTAGCCATTTATGATCTTCAAGAGGAGTACATTGTGCATGATTATGACTACCAAGACTACCATCCCACCAAAACACAATGTTGAAGAGATCAATACCATGAGAAGCAACATGAGTTTGCAAAGGGAAAATAGTTCACCAATCCCTTGTTCCTACTGAACCAAGACAATAATGAGTGCCCTTTCTCTAGAGGCTCTTAACATGAAAATTCTCCACCCCTTGATACTGATGATAGGGGTGTAAACTTGAATCTACATTCCACTATCAACAAACCAAGTTCAGGAAAAGATGGTAGTCAAGGAAGGGGCTCAAAAAAGCATCAAGATGATAAGCGACCTAACAAATGTGGCCATGACAACCAAAGGGGAGTTGGCAGATACCATGGTGGTGGCAGTCCTCCTCTCTCCTTGTCCTCTTCATATGCATCTTCTTCTTCCTCTTCTTCTAATTTTGAAAAACATTGCAGAAAAAATAATCATGATGGAGGTGAGTAGAAAAAAAATAATACTGGCTACCATGTCCACAATAATTAAAGGGGTAACAGAGGACATCATCAATGACAATAAAATAATGTTGATGATGAGCCTTTACTGGTAACTCAAAGCATAACATTGTAAAGGCAATCAAGATCCCAACTAGGCATGTGAAAGATAGTTAGATCAAGTGCTTAGACATGAACAATATTCCAAGATTTGAGGGAGGATGTAACTATGATCCACAAAACCATCTACAAGCCTTTCACTATGTCTGCACCTTACAAAATAGAGAGAATGACTAGCAAAAATTGAAGTTATGCCCCAGGACACTCATCAAAGAGGCAAAAAGTTGGTATTGGTCCTTGGAGCTGGAATCAATATGCCGATGGAGTATAATTCTTGAGTTATTCAATGATAAATACAAGACATACTCTATAGTGTCCAATTTGAGAAGGCAAATCCAATGCTAGAAATAGGAAACACATGAACCCTTGGATGTTGCCATGGGTAGATATTATTCTCTCATACATCGATGCATTGGCCATGGTTATTCTCAGAGGGAATAACTCCACCACATCATAGATGGGCTTAGAGAAAAAACCTAAATAACTCTTAGGGTTTATGCCCAAGGGAGATTATCCAAACTAAGAGCCCATCAATTACAAAGACTGATAAAAAAGGTAGTAAAAAAAGGAGAGTTGTGAAAAAGGGAAAGTACAGAACAATCTAATAGGGACCCTTCCATCAAGAAAAGGGAGGTTTGATTCTATGATAAGGAGGAGTCACCACTCAAAAAAGTGGTGAATAGGAAAACCTTGCCCATCCAAAAATCTATTTCCGATATTTCGACAAAGGTTGATAAGTTATGAAACTCTTTGGATGAAAAATTCCAAACTGCTATGAATATTGCTAAAGAATCTAAAGAGCAAAATAGTGATCACAACCATAGGAGGCAGAAAGAAGTTGAACATGCCTATCAAAGAGGTAAGGGCAAAGTTGCTATAGTAAAATAAGTTGTGAAGATAAACTCTAATGATGATGTTGGGTGTGATATTTGTCAATATGAACATCCGAATGGATGTTTCCCTATGGTGTTACACTTACAAGAGTCTGGGCTGTATGCATTGAATCCTAGACTAGTAAGGGGGCAAACACCTAGATAATTACCTTATCCTCAAGGCAATCCAAGGCAATTCCGCCAGCAACATCAAGCTTACTATCCAAGTGTAGTTCTGCCACAATTGTACAAGTAATACCAACAGTGGCACCAACCACAATCATGGGAAATGCCACCACTAAGACAATAGTACCCTTACAGGTAATCGCATTCATATAAATACAATGTTCAACAACCTATTTTTCCATGAATCTCTACAAGCCACACCTCATTCCAACATCACTATTATCCTCTAGAGTATCGTCGAACTCATTCAACATCTACTCGAGGGGAGCATCCATATCCATACCATCCTCTGCATCCATCTACATGCATCCCTCCAACCTCAACCTAGTTACCTCCTACTCCATCCATGTAGGATGAAATTCCCCCACATTCACAACAATGAAATACTACAAGGGCTACAAATTTACAACTAGCCTTCCAGCCCAGTTATTTAGACAATCGATCCAGGAAATGACCATTTTTTGACCCAACAATCCTCCCAAACCCTCACAACCTAATGTAGTTGGTCACCCTATATCTCCAGCACCCTCATCCTCTGCATCAAACACATTCAATAGCCCTTCAAACCAAACGTCACCTCAGATCTGCACTATGATGTTAACTCATGCTATTTCTTATTGGATCAAAGCTAGCAATTTTTCCACTAAGAGATCTAACCTAGGAATTCCTCTTATTTACTTATAGATCATGGGACATGAGCCATGCAAGGTTATTCTTGATTTTGGTTCCAGTGTCAATCTCATCTCCTACAACATGTACAAGGCCTGGAACCTACCACCTCTCAAGAAGAGCAATATCTATTTAGAATTGGCAGATTAGTCAAGCACTATCCATTTGGGATTAGTGAAGGACATTATGACCATAGTTTGTGGATGGTTCTATCATGTTTATTTTCTAGTGATCAAGGTAAAAAATTGTAAAGGTGACTTCCCCAGCATTATGGAACATGCATGGTTGAGCACTATTGATGCATAAATGGGCATCAGGGACCTCTCCTTGGAACTCTCTAAGGAAAATGAATTTGGACAACTTGAAAAGAAGCCAGTTCCATGCATCGCGTACAACAATAATGGGTGCAATTGCATGCAGAAAATATGATCCATTAAGAGTACATTCATCAAAGCATGTAATTAGTATGCACATGAAATAGATATCTAAAGGTACCTATACGCAGTAGCCATAAATAGGAGGGCACCTAGTGGCTGATAGTTGACTCTGATAGTAGCACATTATGCATGGAACCCACTAAGAGCCTAACAGATGCCTATGTCAAGGGCATGGATGAACTTAACTAAGTTCATCACCAACTCTCTGATGATAAAAATGATGATACCTTTTGGGCAGAGTTGGAAATTCTTGATAGTTTCAATAAAGAGCCCCTAGAGTTAAAAACTTTACTAATCAACATGGAGTATGCAATTTTAAATAATGGTAAGTTAGTCTTAATCAATGAAAATCTTGCTCCTGAACAAAAAGACAAGCTATTGAAGGTGGTCAAAAAATGGGCAATAGCCTTTGCCTGGTCATATCCTAAGCTAACTAAAATTGATCCAAGGATATGCTACCAGTGTATCTACATTGACCTGACAATAAAGCCAAGAAGATAGCTATAGAGACAGCTGAACCCCAAGTTGAAATAGATTATCAAAGAGAAATAGAACAACTCCTCAAGGTAGGGTTCATTTATCCCATCATGGATAGTGAGTGGGTTAGCTCATGCCCAACCATACGAATACGAGCGTTCACGCACGATCCGGTCGAACTCCACGGATAGGCTAGTCATGGTATCTAGATCGTTACACATTGATCACAGTTCCCTGTCTTCCTACCTAGACTATTATTTTCTTTGTCACGTATGGTTTAGTCTAGAGTGAGGCATATGATGTGATCCTAAACTACTGCTACTCCTAGAGACAATGGAGAATAATATTGATTAAACTAATGTGTAATAGGAAATGAAGTCTAAGCTAACCTAAGTGTGATGAGCATCCATTCCTTAATCATCCGTACACATCTTGGACCTCATGCACAACTACTACTGGGGTTACCAAGCATAGATCCTAGGTACGCTGCTGGGTTACCAAGTAGTCACACTTAAATGCTTGTGATTAAGTCGTACTCATTCCACATTTAACAACAGGAATAGTAAGTGACGATAAAGAAACATTAACTAAGAAAACAATAAATAAAAATAACAATGAACAATAATAATTAAACAATTAAAACTAAGTGAATGTTGCAATGATGAAGTAATCTCGATATTTATTTCCGATCATGTGCACGTCCAAGCACGTCACTCTCGAATAAAGGTGTCGTACAATTACAAGCATCACACTGTGGGCATGCACTTGGGAAAATATTCTAACTCCAGTGGAAAAAAACTAAAAGAGTCTAGCTACAAATGACAAAAGGATGCCTAAATGATGTGAAGGGCCCTCTTATTTATAGAACAGGATCGGTGGCTGCATAAACGGGGCCCCATCGACAGAGGAACATTGCGTCAACGCGGTCGTGTATACATGGCCCCGTCAACGCATCAACTATAAAATGCTTCATCAAGTGGCAAGTCAGCATTGACTTTAAGCTATTGAATATGGCAACATTTAAAGATCATTTTCCATTGCCAGTTATGAACCAAGTTTTGGACACTACATCTGGGCATTGGTACTATAGCTTCTTGGATGGTTATAGTGGCTATAACCAAATCCATATTACGCTAGAGAATTAGGCCAAAACAACATTCACGAGTTCCTGGGGGACCTTTGCATATTGCAAGATGTCTTTTGGTCTATGTAATGCCTCTATAACATTCCAACATGTGATCCTTAGTATTTTTCAATAGCAAATAGGTAGCAAGGTAGAAGTCTTTATAGATGACTTCTCTACCTATGGGGCTACATTTGAGCAAGCCCTAGGCTGCCTTGAGCAAGTATTAAAAATATGTGTCAAAATAAACCTTAGGCTCAATTGGTAGAAAAATAATTTAATGGTCTAGGAAGGCATAGTACTAAGGCATAGAATTACTTAGACAGGGATTTAGGTAGACCTGGAAAAGATAAGGATCATCCATGGAATTACATGTCAAGAAATGTCCATGTTACATCCACTGTCCAAGCTAAAGCATTGTGGATGCATAGTTGAATTACACCACAACTGAGAAATAACTAATCATAGTTGTGTATGCTCTCAAAAAGCTCAGGCACTATGTGCTTGTTTATAAAGTATTTATGCACATAGATCATAGTGCCATTGGTTTCCTAATGAACAAGCCAATGGTGACCCCTCATATTATATGGTGGCTCATAATCTTGTAGGAATTCAATCTCACAATGGTAGATTGAAAGGGGACTAAGAATTGGTCATTGACCATCTCTCTCAGTTAAGATGGGATAACAAAGAGGAGGAGAGCCCACTCTTTAATCAATTTCTAGATGAACTTCTTTTTACTAGAGCAGTAAATGAACAAATTCCTTTAGAAAAAAAATGGTATGATAGCATCCTCACTTAACTTCTCACTCAAGAGATGCCACAAGATCTAGACTTTAGGAAGGAACAACAGTTTCTTTATCAAGCTCAGTACTTCATGGAAATTAATGGACACCTTTACAAGGTGTGCATCAATGGCCTGGTTCACTAGTGTGTCCTTGATGTAGACCAATTATGCATTTTCTAGGATGCTCATGAAGGTCCTTGTAGAGGCCACTATGTAGGGAGATTCATGATCATAAAAATCCTAATGGTAGGATACTATTGGCCAACAATCTGCAGGGAGATCCACCAATTTGTCCAATCTTATAAATGTTATCAACAAGATGATGAGATGATTGCTTGAATGGAGGGTCCTCAATAGTGGATTCAACCACTGGAGCCCTTTCACATATGGGGCATTAACTTCATGGGTTTCATCACACTTGTATCCAATGGAAAGACATACATCATCATAGCAGTTGACTACTACACCAAATGGGCAGAACTAGCAACTGTCACCCACTATACATCATCCACTACTGCTCGATTTGTACAACAAAATGTTGTAAACAAGTTTGTAGTGCCACATGCATTGATTTCTAACAATGGAACTCATTTTACAAGTGCCACTTTTCAAAAACTCATGTAATTCTTGGGGGTCAAACATAAATTAATAACACCCTATCACCCCCAAGCCAATGGTTAGGCAAAGGTAGCTAGCAAGAAGATTACCAAGATTCTAACAAAAACTATCAGCAAATATAGGAGAGACTAGAGCACAAAACTCAAAGATGCCCTTTGGAGCTACTTCTTGACATGAAAAATCCCTATTGGCTACTCTCCTTATGAGTTAGTGTGTAGAAAACTTCCAATGCTCCTAATTCAATCCAAGCTCTATACACTCTCAACAACGTGTGATCTAGATCTTAACTTAAGTCTTGCACAAAAAGAAAGACTGATCAACCTCAACGTGATAGAAAAAAATCAATTAGTGGCCTTATCTTTGAATGAAGTACATATGGCATTCAACAAATAGCGTCATAACCTTAAAATATGGAAAGTAAAATTTCAACTTAGAGATAAGGTTATCTACTAGAACCCCACACATGTGCCTTAAAAAAAGTTCCAAATGTTGTGGGAGGGACCTTATATAATTGATGAAACCTTTTCCTCTGGGATCATGTTAATCTACAAACCTGAGAGCCCACACACAATTAGTTAACATCCAACAAGTGAAACCTTTCCTAGAGCCAAGACAAGATAGTGCAACTACTACCTCATTGGATGGACAACCACTCTTTATATTTCGTGTCTCCTCCTTTCAACTTAGTCATGGAGGAGATGGCCATCTATGCTAACCACACATATGGATCCTTAGTTTTTCACTTTTTATTTTACACATTTCTTTTTACACTTTGTTGGTTTTTACCTCTTTTTGGTTTTTCATTCTATTGATTTTCTTGATTTTTTATTTTACAACATGATTATTATGTTTTATCTTTCTTGAATATTTTATACTTTCTTATATATTTTATATTTTACTTTATTTTTTTGTGTGTGAATTTTCACTACTTTTGCTAATAAAAGTGCTTTATTACTGTAGGAAAAAATTCCAATGTTGTTGTTTACTAATGCTAGTTTATGCTTAATGTTGTGAATGTTAATGTTTGGTTTTTATTTTTGAATTTTGATGTTTGATGAATAAGACATGGTTTATTTTTCATGGAATAGGTAGTGAATCCATATCATCCACCCATCCACAACCTCTATGGTTTTCCTTATTCTGGAAGTTTGAGGTCCCTTTTATTAAATAAACATTTAATAAATTTGTGACCTTTGGTAGTTTTTGGAATTAGGAAGTATTCAAAGGTTTGCATAGGATGTGACTTCAAGGGGACTTAATACTCTTCGTATTCTTCTACTTACTTAGGTGCTTAAGTGTTTTCATAGACTTCTTACAGTTCTATGTCATCCAATAATAGGAATTCAAATAAAGTCTTTACATGGTGTGGTTCCCATCCAAAAAGATAGGAAAAAAACAACATAATGGGAATTCAAAGCACACCCCTTAGACAAATAAACAGGCTATAAGCATTGGTTATGGAACTAGAAAGACATGTTACCCATGCCTGAAGATCCCCTCTAACTAAGGCCTTCTCTCACTCCTTGCTTTCTTCTATTATCTTTATGGAATGGTGGTTGTTGTATAGGAGCACTCTTGTGTTTTGAAGGGGTGGATTGGTCTTAGAGTGGCGATGTGAAGTCACTGAAAGAGATTGGTTTTGGTGTGGACTAAGGATGGATCTTCTCAAGTCATTTTAAACACAAACTTCACCAAGGACTTCTTATGACCTTAATTCGGAATTCCATCTCACCTTCTTAGTCATTCATCTATGCTACCCATAACTCACCTAACTACTGATTTTCATGTTATGCTCGATTTCTTAGTTTGATGTGTTGGAATTCTTGGATAGATTATTTTTTTTTTGGTCCTTAACTTTTCATAACTATTAATTAACTATGGGGCCCATGGACTCCTTAGTTAAGGTTATGCAAGGGAAAAAAGGATGTGTGCTTGTTATGGGGAGGGCCCACTTGCATATCTCTTGGTTTGGATAGTTAAGTCCCTTGCCTTAGACATTGCTACAATCCTATCTTTCATGTGCTCCATTGTACATCAAGCTTTGTACTCCTTAAAACCTTCATAAAATTTCATTCTCCAACCATTTTCTCAATTTTCTAGGCTTCAACATCCTCTTCTACTATTTTCATCATGTTAGTTGCTTTTTATACTTCCATTTAACTCCAAATTCACTCAAAAACTCCTTGTATTTTCAAGCTTGATCAACGTTAATGGTGGTCAATAGCCATGTCAATTAGGCCTAGTTGATGCAGTCGTTGGGCCCTGTCGACTAGGCCTTGTCGACGCAACACAAAAAGTCTATAAATACCATCATACACTTTGCAATTTTTTATCATTTTCTTCATAATTTCTTAGGATATAGTTTAGACAAAATTTTCCAATTACATATTCAAAAATGTTTTAAAATCTAGAAATGTCATAAATTTTCCAAAAATCTAAATATTTAAAATTTTATCCAGGGATCTCTAAAGGATAGATCTTAGTCATCCTCATTGCTACAAGAATATACCAACAAGTCTTGGAATAACCTCTTCACTATCATATCATATTATCTTATTAAATATTTAATATCCAAAAATGTCATAAATTTTCTTATAAAAGTATAAATTGTATATATTTTATTCAAGCATCTTCAAAGGTGTTGAAACCATTTCCAACATGACACTTTGAAAAATAGAAAATATGAATTTTTCAAGGAAGAAGCTCTCCAATTTAATTACACCATAGCATGAAATTCTTCATGATGATTCCAATGATACCCATATTATGTGTGTACTTTCCACAAAATTGTTCCATGATAACATCAATGATTCCATTGGTTAATAGTCCTTAATTTCAAAAATATCTCATGTATTTCCACATCCATAGATGAAGGCACATAGGTAGGACAAATAATATTATGCAAATCATTGAAATGGACTATGATGTCAATCAAACAAGCATTAGTGTAAGACAAGTTGTTAATTAAGTTAGCATTAAATCCAAATGGACTGTGACGTCATCATAACCATAACATTAACGGAAGTGATGACATGTCATCATTAAAGATGGAACTATATTAATGCCAAAGCATAATTTAAATGCCACTACAACTACTAATGGTCCCACTAAAGCAAAAGGATGTAAAAGTAGAGATAGGCTTGTACCATTATAAATTTAAAGCATGTTAGATTTGAATTACTGTAATTTTTAAGAGGTTAAAGTGCATTAAACCTAGTTGGATCTTCACTCAACATGACTACAGACCAAGCAAAGAAGGATATAGAATAGGAAGAATATTGTTGATGAAAGAAGACAATCTTGACCAACTTGGGATTTACTTGTTTTTGGTGGGTGTTGGTTCCTGGCTCCACCAAGGCATATATACCTCCAAATAGCTTACGTTGGAATTTTAAGCTAATGATCAAGTTTTTATATAAGTTTAGCAAAGCTAATATTAAAAAAAAACTAATGAGTAGTTTTACCAATTAAATATCTAGCTTCCTCATTTAGTTATCTTTTATGAATTAAATTCTAACCTTTGATACCTCTTTCAATTATTGAGTTCTAAATTTCACAATAATTTAAATAGTAAATAGAATAGCTTTAGGAAAAAATATATCTAATAAATTTCAGCTATCTATAAAGATGCCTTCCTAATTAACAAATTGCAAGAAAAGTGTTATATAGATTAGAGACGTCAAGGAAATAATTTATTATTCTTAGCTCAAATTTAAAGCTCAAAATAGCAATTTTTCACACTATGTCTATTTAGACTTGAAACTTTTTAAAGCTATCTAATTCAAAATCATAGTGAAAATGAGTTAAACCTCTACATGTAGAGAAAATAGCTCATTTAAGAACTACCATATACTATTCTAAAACTCGTGATGATTTAGCTATGCAATTGATTAAGCTATAAAATAGTTGAAAATAATGTAAAAGATAAGCTGAATAAAAAGAAAAACTTATTTAAAATGACATTGAAAATTAATGTTGATTACAAATTTCTTCAAACTTTGTCTTAGTTCCTCCTTCTCCTGTTGGTTTGCCTCAAGCTCTTCTTTAATAGGTTATCTTGTGTAGTTACAACAGTTATAGAAAATAAATAAAACCTATGACATTATCATCCTAATGGTTTCTTCATATAGTGACAAACTATTTATTAGTTGCTGAAATGAATCAAAAGTTATGTTGATTTTTTTAATTAGTAACCTTTATTAGATAGTTGCTAAGAAATCTTCTAGTAACTATAAATTAATCTTATTGCCAAGTTAAGCTCTNAATTAGTAACCTTTATTAGATAGTTGCTAAGAAATCTTCTAGTAAGTATAAATTAACCTTATTGCCAAGTTAAGCTCTTAGGTTCTAATTGGTGCAGCTTCTAAATGACTTTCTTAGAACTCTATTCATGTATATCTAGGTTAGATAATGAATTAATAAACTCTTGCAATGTAGTTCCTAATATTGTGGAAGGTTTCTCAAATTCCATCTTCTACTCATTAATTTTCATCATTACTTTAACTACTACCATGATTATGTTGTCCAAAAATTCTTTCTTAAATTGTTGTAAGTTTNCTTTCTTAAATTGTTGTAAGTTTTCCTTTATTTCAATAGAAGTTGTGATTAGATTATGAGCTCTTTGTTTAACCTACTCATAAAAAGCTTTTTTTCTATTTAATTTTTTCTATTCCAATTCTTATCACTTTGATCCATTCTTTTTAAAATTTAAATTTTGAGATTAGATCTTGGAGATTAGGCTATGCCATGAAAGACTAATCAAGACCTTTATACTTTTAAGTTTCTTCCAACTGTGAGCTCATGGATACCATTTTTTCTTCTAACCACTATTAAGCTCACTTCTTATTTTCAAGCACGGATTCTTTTTTTATCATAACTACTTTCATTTTCTCATTAAGATCTTTAAGAGTTTTGAGCCTTTTTTTCAACCTACTGATCTCTTTTTTATTGTACTCTAAGAATTGTTTTAACCTATCCAATGTGTCTAAGTAAAATAGCTCTTTTCTTGAGCATATCTTTAATAGATATATTTACATTTTGTAAAATTTTGCCTATGCTTGTGTTAGGAAAAATTATTTGTGTTAATCAAGGAACTTGTTTAAGAGTCCTATATTTTCTTAAATTTCTAGGGCTACCTTTTCTTATCATCATCATCATCATCATCATCCTAGCATTATCCCAACAAAATATGGTTGACTACATGAATAATTTTTCATCATTAACCTCTATGAACATCTAGATCATTTTTTAGTTTTAGTTTCTTCTGATCATCTTTAATTATTTTTCATATGTTTTCTTTGGTCTTTTTGTTCATGGATTTCCTAGAACAGTGATATAAAAACTTTTGTTTATAGGCTCATTATTTGATCTTCTTTGCACATGTTCAAACCATTTAAGCTATCAATATTGTAGCTTATTTGAAATATAAATCACTCCAAGTCTTCCTCTAATGTTTTTATTATGTATTTTATCTCTTCTAGTAACATTTAACATCCATTAAAGCATTTGCATTTCTACCATACTAATTTGTTGTTCATGGTTGTTTTTGTACTATCCAACATTAAACACCATATAAGATAACATGCCTAATTGTTATCTTATAAAATGTTTCCTTTAATTTTATTGGAATTCATTTAACCATCTTTCCTTAATTTTATTTCTAATATCTTTATCAATTTTTCCATATGATTAGAGGATTGATTGTAGGTAGTGGAGCTGGCCAATAAATGAGAGTGTAAGACTAGAACTTCCAAAGAGGTCATCCATCCCAGTACGACTCTAGCTCAAGCATGTTTAATTACATAGCTACACTTTCTAATTAGTTGAATTGAAATCCTAAGTGTAATTATCAAATCTATGGAATTTTAAAAGTTAATGTGAGAGTTGACATACTTTCGTTGATTTGAGATTCAAATTAGAATTGAACTTATTCTAAATTGTTGTTAAATTAGTGCTAATATTTTCCTAAGAGTTAAGCTCAATCATGTTTAATAATATATTTTTTTGAACTCTTATGAGACTACTTGATTTCTTGTAGAAC
>MNCI01004504.1:0-26934 GCA_015680685.1 Gnetum montanum
TCTCAATAGCAGTTCTTATACATTGCACAATAATAAAATTCACTAGTAAAATGTTCTTAAGGCTTTTAAACACAAGCTCTTCTATGGAAAAATTTTAATAGAAATCTTCTATTATGCAACAAAAACAATAAGAGCAATCTAAAAATCCCAAAATTACTTGTCAAGCATGATACTATCTAAACCACTAGCTAAAAATTTTAAACAAAATAAAAAATAAACATAACTCACAACACTATGACAAAGAGGCTGAAATCTTGTCTTTAACAAGTCATCTTACAAGCAATCTTTCACAATATCTTCTTTACAAATGCTATCTTGAAAACCTCGAGTGTGTGATCTCGAATGTGTGATCCAGTAGTGTTCTCCTCCTTTTTTTCCTACCCTTGAAGCCCTTTTATAGGGTCTCATAGGTAGTTAGGTAAGTTACAAACATTTTGGGTGGTTATAACCACCATGAATACAAAAAAGCTACAATTGACAAGTGTTCCATTTAGTTGCCAAGTGGTCCTTTAGTTGCCAAGTGGTCACCATGGAGACAAAAAAGCTGTAGTTGACTAGTGGCCTTTTTAGTTGCCAAGTGTCTTCATGGTAATAAAAATTAAAATTAGTTACAAATATCATAGTTGCAACTATCATAGGAAGTTACAACTTCCATAGGAATAAAAGGGATAATAGCCAAATGTCTTCTTCACAGAGGATGCTATACAAAAGTCCCTTAAATCTCTTTCCTTTGTGAATAAAAACACCCCTTTTTAAAGTGGATAAGTTGAAGTAAAATAATGAGCTTAACAAATTTTAGCAAAATGAATGATGTTGAAGCCACGTTAATGATAAACCAAATACGAACAATTGGATAGACATATTTCTCAACTGAATTTAACAAGCCAGCCCAAACTACTAATGTGTTTCTAGCTGATCCGTGTGAAGTGTCCATCATCAATGTTTTTGGCTTGACCATCCTTATATCTTCTCAAAACTCGGAGCTTAACATCACATGTAAGCAATGGACGGACGCCTATAGAAACTCCCTACTTGTCAATGCTCTGGTAGTAACACCTGCATCGCTATTAGTGATGCCATGGTAGAATCCAACAGCAAGTTCTGTTACGGTTTCCATTCCATGACCAAACTGCAAGGAGTGATGACCGAATGCTAGGGTAGCGAGGTCTGTGAAAGTGGTTGTGCTGGTCCTTTTACAAAGTGCACCTGTGGATTACTTTCTGCTTGCCATGGGGCATCTTCTTCACCTACTACTGCTAGCCTGATGCTGCCACATTTGAATCATATGTAATTAAAGCCCATTTTCAGTACCAAGATGAAGATGGCATTAGCCACGGCGTAGGTGGAGGAGGCCGTGATAGAGGTAGTTGAACTAGCACAAGAGCTAGTGGCTTAGGCGATACTAATAGAACAATACAGCTTCCACATTTGTCCTTCTACAAAATTTCTTTTGCTGCGCACTGCAACACCAGATCCACCGTTAGGATTTGCATTTTTTAGAGTTTGCACTATCTCCAACGTGTATTGCATCTTGGAAATTTAGTTAGGGTTTTGTTAATGTAGTAGCGATCTATAAGCTCGTCTATGCTAAGGCACAAGGTGCTTGAGAAGAGTGCCACTCACTATTTCTCGTTACACTCATCCATGGTCAGAGTAGCCAACTCCTACAGATTCAATAGTATCTACTCTGCCATCCCCATTACAAATTTTTGGGGAGCTTTCTTGTTTTCAGTTTCAAGCCATATTAGAGTAGCAGGGCATCGTTTGCATCCATTTTGTATTACGATGTGAATCCTGCTTAAATTTTTACCATTTATGGACTTCACCTGCAATGATTTTCTAACTAGGACCTCTTACCACAGCAAATTTGACATCATTTTTGCCTTCTTTTAATTTTCAATGGTGATTTTTTTTCTTTAAAATTCTTTGAGCGGTAACGTTGGCAAAATACCTATGTTAAATTCTCTACTTGTGCTCAGGGAAGTGGGAGTTCCTCGGAATGAATTTACATGTTTATTCCAGGCTTAGAAATAGAGATGGATAACTAGAAGCTATTGAATACATTCGATGTACATTTCACTATTGCAGATAATGATTTGGTCAACACGTTTTGTAAACATGTTTTGCAAGTCAAAGTGGAAGAAAAGGAACCAGTTGTTGATGTCTGTAAATTTTCATCATTTGATCTATGACATTTTGCCAGTGTTTAATTCAAATGTCTGGTTCCATTCCGAATTGTTTTCCTACTCAGATCCAACTGCCAGTGTTTAATTCAAATGTCTGGTTCCATTCTGAATTGTTTTCCTGCTCAAATCCAACTTGTTCCATGAAATGGCCAAAATGTGCCACCACCATTAGATGACCATAAAAAAGTTCTTTCATGTTTTTCCAATAAGGATAACAATCGTTTAGGGGCCTTATAACATGATAATAGATAAATAGGAGTAACTTGTAGAATGGTTTTAATGAACTAAATTCTCCTAGCTTGTGATAATAATTTTTCCTTCCAACCTACAAGCTTTCTTTGAAATTTGTCAATAATCTCTTACCAAAAGGAGAGTTTCATGTGGCCAAAGAAAAGAGGAATGTCAAGATATTTTGTGGAAAAAGAGCCAATCATACAACTTAGTCTTTGAGAAAAATTTTAAAGAGTAGTTTCATCTACACCAAAATTGTAGATCAAGCTTTTGAAAAAGTTAATGACCAACCTCGATGTTTTTAAAAACTTTTCTAGGATATCAATGCCTTGGTTTAATGAATTTCTTGAATCTTCAAGGAATATAAAAGTTTCATCAATAAACTAAGAGTGGGTAAAGTTGTTATAGATAAAAGTGGGAGTAAATCCTCTTAAATTTCCAATATTTTGATGATAATGTAAGAGGGCTCCAAAACATTCCATAGCCAACACAAACAAAAAAGGAGAGACAAGGTCCCCTTTTTTAAGATCATTGGTAGCTAAAAAATCTTTAACCTAGTTATCCTTAATAAAGGAGAGACAAGGTCCCCTTTTTTAAGATCATTGGTAGCTAAAAAATGTAGATCATTGGGAGTAAATCCTTCCTATTTGGCATCATGAAATCCTTAATAAATGTAAATGACACAATCAACCATCATATCTCTTAGGAAGACTAATTATAATTATGCTAATTGATAATTAAGAAATAGAAAATAATGAGAAAAATAATAAATTAAGTGCAATAATTCAAGGGTAGACGTAGTAACAATGAAGATTATAGTAAGTAAATCCTTAATAGTAAGAATGTAGAAATTGAACTCCAAGAAACTTTGTACTCTAAACATCATTAGAAGCCACAAATATTATTGGAAAAACATTTTTTTCATTATGCACAATTGCTACAAATCAAGATCTTAATGAATACAGACTACAAAATGTAATAATATTTTTATGTAAACCATAGAAATTATAAATATCTCTAATAATATACACATCAAGGTTGATAATCATAACATTATCTAACATTTAAAAATTCAAAAATTATAAGTGTCTTATGATCAAACATCAATAAGATTTCTTTGGACAGCAATATTTATACCTTGATTCATTGAGCATTTCTAAAAAGAAAGTAATTGATCTATCTTCATATGATAAAACCATATCAGTTGTAAGTATACTTGCATCCATCTCCACTAGAAAATACTTTTGAAAATTTGGAGTTTTAAGAACCAATTTGTGACATCTAGGTAACATGGGCTTAGGATAACAAGGTATTACTTAAAAATAAATGTAATATAATAAAAATATAAGGATGAGAATAAAAATTTATAGGCAAGATAGTAGGAATTTAAATAAAATAGGCACAGTGGGACATAAAAATTATAGAATGAAGAAAAAAAAAACTTACAAAAGAATAAGTTCAAATAATTAAATAACAATGTCAATAGTCCCTTTCATACAAAACCTAACATGTTCACTAATAATACTTCAAATCCCCTAACCTTGAAGCTAAATATAATACATCTAGATAAAATTATAATGGTAGCATAAATTAATAAGTATCCAAAATTAACACCAAGGTATTGGATCACTAACAATACAAATAATGTCTCATTACAAAGTATAAAATTAACATTACCAACTTAAATAAGTATTAAAATAAAGTTAGATCTGCATTAAGACATGCAAGTATAAAGTCCACGCTACCAAACATAAGACATACAAATTACAATGTATAAGCACTAACTAAATATTATAGCCTCATAAATTACATTAAATAGCTAACTTAAACAAAATTCTAAATATCTAAATTTTAATTTAAACTCTAGCTTCCTAACTAGAGTTCAAAGGTAACACTTATAACACTTGAGAGGTAAAAATAGAAGGGAAGTTAGTCTAAAAAATAGAAGGGAAGTTAATCTAAAAACTAAGTAGAAAAAATAAATCACAAGTACTTCCTTAAGAATTTTAGAATCAATCATCATGTAGTTAGACAACCATGCACAAGGGTTGTTGCATACAAATAGTTAGTATCAAGTAGCCAAATGAGGCATATAAAATATTAATAAGTTAACACATCAAATAAATAGTATCAAATATCCAAAGATATCTAATGAAATTACATGAGCATTTAAACACTAATTTGTAGAAGCTAAAATATGTCAAAGTTAAGATGTGGACATTTTGTATACAAAAATATTTTATCCAAATCCAAATTGTGCTAGTGAAAATTATTTATAATTTCTTATTTTGGTACTAAGATTAGGAACAAATACCATCTTAATTTTAATCATACATGAAGATGAGAATACCAAGGTATTCTACTCTTTTTCCCCTCAATGTAGTATTGTTTAAAGATCAATGCAACATGGACTTTACTACTATAGATAATAAAGGATTATAATATGTCTTAGAGTTTCTTTAAAACTAACTAATCAACTTCCTCTATGCTAGCTCCACCAACTAAATTTAAACCTTACTATGAGGTAATTTAAATAAATAATATTAGCAAATGATACAATAATTAAATCCAAATCCTAGATGGTATAAAAACATCATTAAATTACATAATTGAATCCAATGTTTGATGAATATTGTCTCATGTTTTTACTAATAAATGATCTTTCTACTAAACATAGGGATGCAAGTCACTAATTATATTAAAATACATTCTACATAATTAATATCTAAGTAATGACAAATGCTATAATACTAACTGTTACATCTAATTATGCATTCTTGGACTCTCAATGCCAATTTCAAAATTCCAAGGCTAATCAATTATAGTTGTAAGTATTCTTAGTGTTAAAATGAACTAAAAATGATATTTTTGGGCACTTTAAGGTTTCATGGGAATAGCTAAGATGAAAAATATTTTAATTTAAATATAATTTATTAAAAATGACAGAAATTACAAGTTCAAAAATGCATCATAACCTTTGTCATGACCTATGATAAGACAAGCAATGGGTCAAAATATAATGGAAAAGGTGTAGTTTGAACAATGTCATCATTTCAATAAACTTTATCTTATTCATCATTATCATCTTATGATATCTCATCCTTCAAAAACATGAAAAATGATTTAAAAACCCTATTTCTACTTCTCAAAAAGTTAGCAAAGTCAAATGAATTCAAAATTTAACCCAAACAAAAATAAATTTGTAATGTAAAACTAATAACTTGATAAAATTAATATTCTAATATTGAATCATAAAAATATAATTATCATATTAGATCTAATCAAGAACAAGCCCTAAACATTTTACTGAAAAATTACCATGCAAACTAAATTTACAAATATTTAAAATATTTCAAAAACAAACAAATAAGCATTGTGATAAATTTTGCTACATTACTAAAAGAACTATTAACAAAGACCCTCATATGGTTGATATCTTCTAAAAATTTACTACAAACTCACACATAACTAAAATCTCCTAAAATTAACTCCAAATCCTAATTAAAGGTAAAGATCAAAGGTCAAATATAGGTAAGATCTGTAATGAAACCTAGAATGGCAAGAACTTTCATAGATCTAAATGGTTGTATATGATTGCATGAGGCTATTGTTGCAAGTGGAAAAATTGATTGTTGGAAAACCAATGGATCTGGTGTAGTAGCCTCAACCTCGAATCCTTAGGGCCTCCAAAAAAATGAGATTTGTGATGCCTTGGATAGTCTAGTAGATTACCTAGGGACTTACAGAGTACAAAAGGAATGATGCAAATAGAGACAAATAAAGATCTGAAAATTAAAAGCAAAATATTCTGCACACAAACTAAAAATTTAAAACTTTATTTAAACAAATAAAGAATAAGTTTTGGGATGTTTACAAGTGTTTTCCTTGAGAGAGTAAAAAGGGGTTCATTGGGAAAGAATTCAGAGACCATTGAAGCTAATGTGAGCTACCTCATGATCCAAATGCTCTGTCACTCTTGATGTTTTTGAACCTCCTCTACTGCAACCTTAGATATACAATTTTGGTTACTGTTGGGGGTGAGAAAAGTGAGAAATTTGGCTGCTAGATTTCTCGACACTGGGGGTTGGGAGCCCTAGAAATGTAGTGTTGACACCAAAATTTCACAAGTCTCAATGTGATAGAGTTACAGTGCTTCCACATTGGGGTTTAAGAGCATGTAAGCATGGAAAATGGCAAGAGATCTTAAGTGCTTGAGAATGCCCAAGTATGGAATTTCCAAAAAGTCTTGAATTGCCAAAAAGTCTAAACCTATAAATGGTGTTTAAGGCTAATTTTATTAGGTCTTTGGCCATGAATGGGGCTACAAAATGAATGTAATTTGGCTACAAATTGGCTATAATTTTATTGTAAATTTCTATATTTTTTTGGTGAGATGGATGCCCATTTTGGAGCTAGGGGGGGGGGGGGTTGGGGCTATTACCATATATAGTAAGTGCCTTTTCCCCATGGCCATTCCATTTACTCTAAATAGTAACAAAAGGATACCTTCCACACTACAGATGAATCTTCCATGTTGAGCCTTCTTCCATCCTTGTTGAAGTGGTTGGTCAATGTTGGAGTGCATGGTGTGTTGAAATTTTGCTTTTGTGGCTTCCACACTAGGGGCATGCAGTTTCCATGTTGGGGATGGAGCCTCCATGCTAGAGGTAAACTTCCACACTAAGGGGGAAATATTTTCAATCTGTGCATACAATCTTCACATGAGAGAGGGGGGGGGGGGGGGGTGTGCGGAGTTTCCATGCTAAGGGGAAAACCCCCACCCCTCCATGTTGGGGGTAGTTAAGATTTACCCCCTATAGATATTTCTAGTGTAAAAAACTATATACCCCTCATAAAACCCATCAAATTGCAAATTTTAGCATTCCAAAAGGTACTTTTAACCTCACTAGCCTTTAGATAGATACTATCTAACTTTTTTCACTTAGGAAATGAGGCTTTGACCACTTATAAGTCATTTTTCAGTTCCAAAAGTATGAGATATGTGAGTTTGCCTTTCATGGATTACAATCTTCACATTTACAATGAAGTTTTGCCTCGAGTTTTATGGGATGAAAGCTACATGAAAAAAATTGACCATAATATCCAAATTTTTGTGGTGTTTCAATGGTTCCTCTTTGTTGGTGTCTAGAGGATTGACTTAAGGGGAATCAACAAAGAATACAAAAAATCACTGCATATTATGGTGCTACAATGCATATAGACCACATGAGATGATAAAACAAAGCCATCCAAGTCATTAAAGTCACTAGTTTAATGGCATGGAGGACCATGGTACTAGTTTAAGGCCTTGGCAAGCTGTTGAAAGCAAGTTCATTTGTCAATGGTTGTTAGCTACATGTACTATGGCTTTATATAGGAATGATTAACTAGATTGGCTAGCTCATATTCATCCATGTCAACTATCTTGAATGCACAATTCCTGTAGCATCTAGTGCTAAGGAAGGACCCTTCCCAAATACTTGAGAATTTTTCCACGTGCTCATAGAAGGCTTTGAGGACCAGGTCACCTTCCTTGATCTTATGCATGGTCAAGTTATGGCATTGCTTCCATTTCTACCTCTCTTGATAGTGTTTGATGTGAGCAAGTGCTTGCATATGTTGCTCCTCCACCAAGTCCAAGACTATTATCCACAACTCCATATTCTACTCATCATTGATGAAGCTAGCCAAGGCTACAAGGAGTGATAGCACTTGCAATTCAATAGGTAAAACAACTTCAAAACCATAAACCATGCTATAAGGGGTTACATTAGTAGTTGTGTAATAGGTTGTTTTGTAGGCCCATAGTCCATGGACAAGCTGATCATGCCATTTGTGCTTGTTATTGTTGAGTATCTTCTTGAGAAAGTTGATGATGGCCTTGTTGCTTACGTCTACTTGCCCATTGGCTTGAGGGTAATAAGGTGATGAGAAAGAATGCTTAATGCCTAGGTTGTGATAGAAATATTTTATTTCCTAGCTACTAAATTGTGAGCCATTATCTATAACTATGGTCATGGGTATGCCAAAACTAGCTACAATGCTATCTAGGATGAAATTGCAAACTTTCTTAAATGTAGTCCTCCTTAGGAAAATAGCCTCAACCCACCAGGTAAAGTATTTGGTTGTGGTGATGATGAAGCTATGCTCTGTGAAAGACTTTGGCATTATGGGTCCAATGATATCCAACCTCCATTGTTGAAATGACCATGTTATTTTAGTGATACACAACTCAGTTGGTAGTACATGTATAAGGTTGCTATATCATTGGCATGTGTCACACTAGTTAACCTTTTGCAGGTAGTAATTTTCCATATGGGGCCAATAGTAGCCTAACTTTCTAATCTTAGTGGTGATAGCTCTAGATCCTATATGCCCTTTATAAATACTCTCATGAACTTCCTCTAGGATTGTTCTAGCTTTGGTTTTACATAAGCACTTTAGGAGCATGCCATCATAGGATCATTGACATAATGTGTTATCACCTACAATGACATACTGCTTCAATCACTTGTGTAAAATATCCTTTTGAGTAGTAGTTGGGCCTTGTGAGGATTCACCATGCATAAGGTAAAATTTGATATCATCATACCATTCCCTAGGAGGAGTAGTATGAATGATAGCTAAAAAGGTATCCTTAGTGTTTTGCATGATGGAAATAGTATAGTCCATGATTAAGGTGGACAACTTACTAAATACATCTAGCATCACATTAAGGGCTAATGTTGTAATTGTATTAGTTGTGATGTTCTTGTTTTGGGGTATGTGTTGGATATCAAAATTTATAAATTTTTGTGACAATTGGTTCCCTAGGTCATAGTATGATTGTAAGAGTTTGGCTTTACATGCATAGACCTCCATCACTTAGTTAACCAAAAATTGTAAATTACCTTTTATCATTAAGAAAATAATTCTTAGATTACAAGTTATCATCACCCCTCCAATCAAACCCTCATACTCTACTATGTTGTTTGTGCATAGAAACTCAAAATGATAGATGAAGGATTGGAATTCACCAAATGGAAATGTTATGATGGCAATAGAACTAGCCCCATGGATGGTCAAAGCTCTATCAAAGTTCATGACTACCTCATAACCCTTGGGCACTAGGCTAATGATGTTAATGTACTTATTAGCAAACTTAGGATCTATGGCAGCTTGGTCATCAATAGGTGAAATTGTGAGTTGTATGACTATAGCTTGACCTTTCATTGAGGATTAAGAGATATAATAAAGGTTAAACTCCATAGTTATGGCTTTCCATTAGGGTATATGGCTACCTTTGTAGATGTTTGTTGTTATGACTCTAAGTATGTTATCCTTTCAAGTGATGTAGACTTGACTTATTAAGAGGTAGTGTCTCCATTTCTTTAAAGAGAAGACTAGTGCTAGAAAATATTTCTTTAATTCAGTGTCTTGGGTCTCACGAGAAACTAATGCATGGCTAATGTAGTACACAGGCATTTTTGCTTCATCATCACATTTCTAATAGAGTAGAGAGGTAATGGATGTGTTGAAGATGGTAAGATAAATGTAGAATGGTTTACCCCCTTGTGGAGGATAGATTGTTGGTAGTTGTACCAACTCTTGCTTAAGGTTTTTAAAGGCCCCTTAGCATTGGCAGTCCACTCATAGTGAATCCCTTTTTTAAGAAAGTATTGCTAGTGATAAACCTATGAATAAACTGCAATCTACCTTGTAATCCCTGAAGCTCCTTAAGGTTGGTAGGTACTACCAATTTAGATATGGTCTTAACCTTATCAAGATCACACATATCCTTACTTTAGATACTACAAAGCCAAGCATCTTACCAATCTTGACACCAAAGATGCATTTCCTAAGATTGAGCCTAAGCTCATACATGAGGCATGATTTCATCATAATATCTAGGTCATTAGCATGATCATTAGTCACTTTGTACTTAACTGCTATGTCATCTACATAATTGTTAAGCAAACCTAGCATGTAATCACTAAAGATATAGGTCATGTCTCTCTGCTATGTTGCTCTTGCATTATTAAGGCCAAAGGTCATCAAAATATAGCAAAAGGTACCCCAAGAGTTCATGAAGATCATGCTAAGTTGGTGATCTAGGTTAATCCTAATCTAGTTGTACCCTAAGAACCCATCCATAAAGGACAAGAAGGCATGTTTGGCTGTAGTATTAATAATTTGATCAATACTATGCAAAGGGAAGTTATCCTTAATAGTCACTTTATTTAGATCTTGAAAATTGATGCAAATAAAAATACTCCCATTCTTCTGAGGGACTATCACTATGTTGGACACCCATTTTGCATAGTTGATAGCCCTAATGAAACTAGCTTGGTAGAGCTTTAAGATCTCATCATGAACTGCCAATGCCAAATTAGGTCTAATCTTGTACACTTTTTACTTAATTGGTCTAATGCTAGGATCCAGTATGATATTGTGTTGGACTAAACATGGGTCTAGGCCTAACATATCTTTATATGACTAGGAAAATACCTTAATGTTGCATTGTAGGACCTTGTTGATATCTTGAGAGTGTTGAGGTTTTAGTGAGAAACTTAGTTTAAAGGTTTCCTCCTCACCACTATGTGTTGTGATAGGAACCTCAACTAGAGAGTCTTCAGTTATGTCATGCATCTCTAAGCCAAGGGTTTTGACTAGGTTCTCAAGCCATTCTAGAGGTTTATCTATTGAGGCTATGTGGTCTACAAGACTCTTAGGCTCTAGATCTAGGTAATCAGGGTTGATACATTGTTCAACATCACCGTGAGGTCCATGTAGACACAAAGGTAAACTGACTTGCTCCTAGGTATTCATACTTTGATTCTATATATCAACAAACAACATATTAACTAGCACCTAGGTAAATAATGCTAAAATGCTATAAAATCATGCAAATACATGTAGATCTAATGCAAACAAGGTCATTCAAGGCTACTAATATGATATGGATAAGTTAAAAAAACACAATAGAGGAAAAATAAAGGCCAAGCAAGGGGAATTATGAGAAATAATACTACAAATGATTAACAAAGGTCATGATGTTTATAGTTTTAGGCCTTGGCAGAATAAGATGTTAGTTTAAGGTCATAGCGGAACATGATCACATGGTGTCAAATGGTGATTAGAGAAGGCCAAAACCAACTATTTCATACCAATCAAAGAATAAACAAAGGAAAATAAGGCTATAATTAGGCAAATAAAGAGGATATAAAGCTACATAAAGGCCACAAGAAGGTCAACAAGGTTGACAATGCAACAAAAGGCTAAAATTAAGTCGAAACATCATGTAATAAGGTCAGATCAATCAAAATACACTACATATGATCAAAACTATCTAATATAGGTTAAAAGGGATTAGAATTTTCCAATTTTAAGCCTTAGTGAACCATGATTTAGGGCTACAAGGTTATTAGGTAAGTGTGGTCATTAGTTAGGGCTCTTTTTACCTAGAGATAAAGAGTTTTGAGGCCTCCACACTAGGCCCCTTCTATTTTGACACTAGCTAGCATAGAAAAAAGGGACCATCAACATGGAAACTAAGGAAAGTAGATTTTGGGGCATCTAGATGTCTAAAATTGAGGTTCTAGGGCCTCCGCAAGGCAACATAGGGCTAGATCTATCAAAATTTAGCACATCAAAAGTTGGTAAAGGTCAAAAATATGGTTTTTTAGTCTTTCCCCCATATTTCCATGCTAGCTAGCATGGAAAAGAGGGGGTTTAGCATGGAGAATCAAAATCTTGATCAAACTAGGGCCAAACATCATCAAATTAACAACTAGTGCCTAGATCTAGAAGTTGTGCATCCTCTAGCTTCATTTTGAGGCCATTGGAGTTGGTTTTGAGTGTTAAAACATGCTAAAATGGCTTCCCCACGTTTCTTCCACATTGAGCACAACATCTCTAGTGTGGAAGAATGGGGGAACACTTGTTTCATGGATTTAAAGTGGTTTGAGAGCACATTGGCCAAGTTCCTAGGCTCCTAGGGTGGTAGGTCATGAGTATGCAAGTTTGTAGCTAATTTTGATCACATTTAGAGCTCATTCAAGGGCATCTAAGATCTTAGCCTCCTATTTTCACATTAGGAAAGTTGATCCAATTTTGAAGATTAGGGAGAATTGGTTTTAGAGGTCAAAATGAGGTCAAATGAACAAAATCTTAAGGCTATGAGGTCCTAGGCTTCTTTGGCATAGATCTTTGGTTTTCAGGAGTATCATCTTACCACCAAAAATGGAAAGATAGCTTTCTCCCTAGTGTCCACCATACCTAATGTGGAAGGGACCTTCTCCAACATGGATGAGGTAAGAATCCTAGATCTAGGCTAATTCAAGTCACAATCAACCATACATGTTAGCTCTTGGGGTTATTGAGGTTAAGGGCTAGGGTTCTAGGTCAAAATTTGGTAGTTTTGAGTGTTATTTGGTGGCTTTTAAGATTCCCCCACTTTTTCCATACTAGGACTAGGGTGATTAGCATGGAAGACTATGGGGAATAGCATTTTGAATCATTTAGGATTAGTTTTCTAAGATTTGAAGACTCTAGAGGGTGAATACAAGATTCAAGGGTGTGTACAAGGTCATTTGATGTTATTATAAGGTGTTTATGAGCCCCAAATAAGCCCCCTTCCTTTAGTATCCATGTTAGGTAGTGTGGAGAAAGGGATCCTCACCATGGAAGAACCATAAATTTTAGATTTGGATCAATTTTAGCCTTAATTGATCATTCATGTGTGCTCTTAAGGTTGTTGAGGTTGAGGACCAAGGTTTAGGGTTAGAACTAATTAGTTTGGAGGTTTCCTAGATGGTTTTTTAGCTTCCCCAATTTTTTCATGTTGACAATGATATGCTTAAAATGGAAAACTATGGGGGACTAATTTTTAGCTATTTATGATCACTTTTGCAGGTTTTAAGGGCTTTAGAAGGTGCATAATTGATCTTAGGATTCATGTAGGACTGTAGGGTGTATACTTGAGGTGTTTAAAGGTCATTTTGGAATTCCCATAGAGTTCCCATTTTTCTTCCATGTCAGTCATCATGGAAGAGGGAGCTCTCAGTGTGAAGGAACTAGGGGACCCTACTTCTTGCAATTCTCTATCATTTTTGGCCATGCATGTGGATTTCTAAGGTTGTTAATCTCAATTGTTGATGCTTGGTGTCAAACCTTGGTCATTTTGAGGGTTGTTAAGTGGTTTTTGGTGTTCCCCCTTTTTTCCATGCTAGGGTTTCCATGCTTAGTGTGGAAGATTTTGGGGAAATATTTTTTTGCTATTTGTGGTTAATATCAATAGGTCTGAGGATCTTAGAATGTGCAAACCATATTCTAGGACAAAAACAAGGCTTTCTAGCATTCGTTTAAGGTTTCTAAAGGCTATTTTGAAGTTTCCTCCAAATTTATCCCCTTTCTTCCATGTTGCCTAGCATGGAAGAGGGAGCTCTCAATGTGAAGAAATTGAGCTACCTTATTTTTTACAAATTGTTTCTAGTTTTGGCAATGCATGCATGTCTAAAGGGTTGTTGGTATTGACTATCAATGTCTAAGGTCAAAATATAGTTACTTTGAAGGCTATGAGAGTGTTTTCAAGCCTTCCTCCTTCATCCACACTAGGGCTAGGATGCTCTGTGTAGATGGGATCCACCTCAGCATAGAGAATCAAAGGGGAAACGTTTTAATCATTTCAGGTAACTTCTAGAACTCTAGTGGCTTTTAGAAGTCAAAATACATGCAAAATTTAATAGTTTTGGTTTTTCCCTTTTCATCCACATTGAGACTAGAATGCTTAGTGTGGAGTAGGTCCTCCTTAGTGTGGAAGAATCTTAAGGGATTGATTTTTATTAATTTTTGGCATTCTAGTGGCATCCAAAAAGTGTGTGAAGGTTGTGGTATTAGTCTGAGATAATATGATGTTGTTTTCTTATTTTTTGGATTCCCACAGAACATCCTAGCTCCATCATCCTAGTTTCCATGTTGGATAGTGTGGAAAATATCTTTCCCAATGTGGAAGAACCATGAAAGTTAGATCTAGGCTAGTTCGACACATAATTAACCATGAATGTTAGCCTCTAAGATTGCTAATGTTGATAGTCAATACTAGGTACTATGATTTAGCAATTTGCAGGCTCCTAAGTGCCTCATGTACTCTTCCCAATTTATTTTTACATTGGGCATGATAGCCCTAGACTAGATGAGAGGGGGATGACAGTTTTGTGCCATATTTAACTACTTCTAGGGCTAGGTGTGCTTAGAGCGGTTCTAGGCCATGTGGGCCCACTTTAGGGATTAATCTTAGGCTAGATGAGTGTTGGGGGGCAATAATTCATGTTACCTCCCTTTACATGTTGGGTACTATTACCCAAGCATGGAAACCCAAATTCTCTAGATTTGTCAATGTACAACCCTCTTTTGAGAGCCTAGGTTTGAAAATGTAGGTTATAGCTACTAAAAATGGTAAGATAGTTATATTTTAATGGTTTTGTAAAATGGGAGACATGTATCCATGCTGAGCATGATATCCCTAGTGTGGATGTATGGGAGTTAAGATTTGATTATGTCAAAAGTGATCAAAACTTAGCGTTGATGCAATTTCCTAGCCAAGAGGGAAAGTGCATGCTGGGGTGCACAACCAAAAATTTAATATTTTTAAAATTTTGAGCTTAACTCCCATCAATCTTAGCATGGTGTAGACTCCCCATCCCCCAACCTTACCCTGTAGTGCACTTGGAGTTATGATGCACTAAATGGAAAATTGAGGTTTGGAGGTAGGCATTTAGGTTTTGTTTGAGCTTTTAATGTGAAATTTCACAAGTTTCAATTACAATTTTTATTTTCACAAACAACACATTGGAGGAGAGCCCATGTAGATGTTTTTTATTTTAGAGAGCACCAATCTTCAACATAGAAGCCTTCCATCTCCCTTGCAGTCAGCATTAAACTTTTATTCTTCCAAAATTTGAATCATTCCTAGCGTTGAGCCTACCATGATGCCTAAGCAAAGTGGGGAAAAGAGAAACAATCCTAGGATTCAAAGGCAAATGATCATGTAAGGGATTTACAAGGAATTCCTAGGCCTATCTCCAACTAGGCCTCATCCATTACTGCTTTGAGGTAGGATATTCTACCCATGTTTGCTTTCATTTCTAGTTGTTTTTATTGCTTTTTCTTGCCATGTGTGGGGCCATTTTTCTTAGATATATACTAATAAAGGGGGTAAAATAAAATTTTCACATAATCCCACCTCTTAATTTTTCCATTTCTATGCATATATCTAGTTGTTTCATTGTTTTGACCTTAGTAGATTAAATTTTTAAAATTAAGCTTGTTGTTTTCATGCTTTTTTCCCAAAATTTGGGGGTAAGATCCATTTTTGTCAAATCTAGGCTTAAGGATTCATCAAAATTAAATTTCAAAAAAATCATACCCTCTTATTTTAATTTTTTTTCTAATGGGTATGAGTTACTTTTGCTATTCTGGCTATTTCTTTAAGGTTATGTTAAGTTGGGTTTTATGAATTTTTAGCTTTTGTTAATTTTCACATGCAAAAAGTAAGCATTTTTGTGTACTTTTTATTATGAAAATGGTTGATAGTTTTAAAATTTTATATTATGGATTTGTAGCCTTATATTTAAGCTTTGATATGGCTATTTTTTTGTTTAATTTGGATTAATAGCGATGGAGGTATGGCTATTTTCCTAAGGCCATAGAGTCAGGTTTTTTATGCCCTTTTTAAAATTTCATGTAGGTTCACAATTTTTTTCTAAGAAAACGACAATCGTTTTCACTATTTTTTAGTTATGACTAGGTATTTATTTGCTCTAGCTTTCCAATGGAGGTCGAATCACTTTGATTGGGCTTGAAATATATTTTTAATGAATTTTTTATTAAGACTATATCAAAAAGGGGGCTTGTGCCATTTTCAGATTTTTATCTAAACTAATGAATTGTTTCTAAATAAATGGCCAAGGTTTTCAATTTTTTTGAGCATGGGTGTGTAGGAATCAATTTAAGCTTTTAAAATGTGGTGTAATCACTCCATTTGGAGATCCAATAAATTTTTAGCAAATTTTTAACCAACCTTGCATGAAAGGGGGTTAATTATGATGGTTGCAGTTTTTGCTAGATTTGTCTATGTTTCATGTAAAAATGGTTATGTATCTTTGGTTGTAAAGGTCATGCCTAAAAAGCTTGTTATTTTAGGTTTCCGTCCATGCTGGAATCACTGAAATTGAATCTTGGATAAGTTTATCATAAATTTTTGGTTATGGTTGTATCGTGGTTGTAGCACTTTACCTCTTTGGGGATGAATGTAGTTGACATGCTTAGAGATCACTTTTGTCAGCTTCCATGTCCTTGGTAATTTCTATATGTGTAAACTTTATGTTTTAAATTTATAAAGGCTTTTACTATTTTTAGCAAGATTTTTACTATGGCTATATGCTTTTTTCTAAGTTTAGGCATGGTTTAGAAAAAATCTTAATTTTGGGTGCTAAAGTTTTAGCTATAATATTTTCACTATCAAGGAAAAAGCTATGAAAAGTTTTAATAATTCCTTTTTTATGGAATTTCTTAAGAAAATTTAGATAAACACCTTAGAGCTTTTTATGGAGACTAATTTCACCTTTGACTAGGATGTTTTTCCAAATTTGTTAAGAAATTCTAATTGGTCATAATGTTTTTGCTTTGCTTCATGCAGGGTCTACTTGAAGCCCATATTCATCATTGTGGAGTTGGTGGACATTCTATGCTACATTGGTCACCCCAATACCAACACCTCACTCTCTAACATGCCTTTGGGGAAGGTTTCACTATGGTTTTAGCTTGGGACAAGGGAATTTCTTGCCTACATCCTATAGAACTTTAGTGTGATCCTATGGTCACACTTTTCTATAGATGTGGCTAGGGGCATAGTGGAGACCTTGTTGCCTTAGGCATGTAGCCTAATTGTTAGGTTTATTACTAGCAATCCACCTCCTAATATAGTAGGGGGAGCAACAAACATGATTAGCCCACGTTACCTCAAAAAGATCTAGATGATGCCAAAGTATAGTCAGTATAATGCTAACAATACTTTGATGGTGGCACATAGAGCCCACACATTATTCCAAAACCTTCTTAGCACCGTGTATCATATATAGGGGTAAGCATAGTTGTTATAGTGTTTTTATGGCTTTATTGACTAAACTACTTTTCCTAACTTTGTTGGTTTTATGAACTTCTTGCAAGTACTGAGTCAATGATCAAGGCTTGATCATTAATGACCAATCCTTGGCAGTGGTTCAAACTACCCTAGATGAATTCACAAAAGCCCCCAAATTATTACTATTATGCATCAATAGTTAAGATGGGACTTTGATGCATATACTATAAGGTTAAACCTTGTATACAAGAAGTGTAAGGATGACAAGATGATACACAATTCGTGGGTAAACTCCAATAACTCCATGGATCAAATCGTTACAACTAAAACCTCCACTCAAACTACACTGAAGAAGAAGAAGAAAAGTAAACATCATGGCTAAAGCTTCTAATGTTTTATTATTGTGAAACTCTAAGTATTCTATTTCTTTAACTAGTGTTAAACTTGTTTATGTTGATGCTAAGATTTGGTTGTTTGCTTTGCAAGACCTTTCACCTTTGTTGATGTTACCATACCACTTTCAAGAGCACATCATGAGGATACCCTCATCCTAAAGTTTGGTGAGGTGATACTAGCACAAGAGTGGATGAGGGGATAGATTCCTAGGTACATTCAATTAAACATCTAGCATACAAGTTTGCTTGATGTATTTAGGGCACCTATCCCTTCCACCCTAATGTGAAGATGTTGCACATCATCAACTCCTTCAACAAGAAGGCTACTCATTTTAGCACCACCATTTGGAGAATGTAGGCTAACATGGACATTGATGAGGGCCTCTTTTGCAATTTGTTTAGTGTCCCTGCTAATAGGACAAAGGTTGCCACCAGGATAGTGAAGGAATCAGGCCATTAAGAGGAATTTCTAGAGTGTTTTGATGTCAATAACAATCATTCTAGAATTTCCATGGACAACTTCACAAATCCTAATGTGAAGGACTCATATCCTTTGTTTAGGTATCATGTGTTTTTGAAACTATTATTGCAAAAGAAGATGATTGGCATTGTGTAGGGGTGGACCTTTAAGAAGGTCTTGATGGATGACATTAGGTTCAACTAGGAGGGCTACTTTGGTTGTAGGTCTTTAGGAGGAGATCCTCTAACTCTATGTAGACATCTCTACAATAATCCACATGTACTTTTCATTCTTTGTGGGTTACATGAAGAGGTTTATTGAGGTTTTGATGGTGTATATGAATGGGCAATGGGTTCCCAAAGACCCAAGTTAGCTTTCTAAGTCTTGGATAAAGCACATTTGTAATGGTATAGGCCTAGAATCTATTAGAGGGGATGGATGATACATTCTCCATTATCACCAAGGATATTAATGATATGTAGTGTGAGTTATCTAACATCATGGATGAAGAGAAGACTCATGTTTTCAATGAGTGTATTGAAGATCAAATGATGATGTAGGAAGGTTGAAGGGATAGCTAGGAAGAAACGCAAGAGACCCATGGAAGAAGTACCACCAACATTAGAAGAACCGACCCCAAAGAAGCCTAAATTTAAGCTTAATCCATTGTAGTAGGCATTCATACATATGCTTTATCTATGTTTAGTTGTTTTTTATTTTGAGAGTTATGGTTATATTATGGCTTTGTATGCTAATCAGTTTTCTATGTGCTATGGTTATCAGCAAGCATTAGGTCTTGGTAGCCCAAGTTGCTACAGAGGAAGAAAAAAGATGTGTAGAAGATGAACTCCTACATAAACCTAAGGTAGACACAAATGATCTAGATGTTTTGTTCAGTAAGGTGGTACTAGGTACATCCCCCATTATCATTCCAAAAGAAGAAGATGAGGAGCCTAGTACACCCATGTCTTAACACTTTCATTATTATTTATTTTGGATTTTCATCCTAACCATTTGATGATTGTTATGCTTGTAGTAGTTATTAAGCCACTAGTGCAAGTGTCATGTCCCTAAGTTTCATGATAAACCATGGGTAGAGACCCCAAACAAAGTGGAGTTCATGTGTGGGATGGCTAAGGACATCATCAACTGGTTGTAATAGGTTGGACTCAAGATAGGTAAGGATTTTGTTTTTAATACCTTAGTTTTTTGGCTATGTCATGGGCTATCTCAGGTTTTACATTATGTTTATGATTGCATTTTTATGTTTGTGTAATGCTTTTTGCAGAGTGGGACCCCATCCAAGACATCGAGATTGGCTCATTTCCTAAGCTTACCTTCGATGTATCTAGTGTACCCTTGAAGTTATACGAGACTACTACTAATCTAGCAATGTCATGTGCAAATACTTCATGAGAGCTAAAGAGGTCCAATGAATCCCTATGGGAGGAAGTTATGGCCTTAAGGGATAAGACTCAATAGGAGGAAGAAAAGATTAGAAATCTCCAAGACCACAAGGCCTTTTTAAAAGTCCAAGTGGGTAACTTAGGGGAATTACAGATTAAGGAGATCACATGGACCTCCTACTTGCATACCATTTAAGAAAAAGTAGCTATTTTATAGGAGATGGAAGAATAACAAATGAATATGGACCTCATCTTCTAGAATGTTGAGGATTGGAAAGATCATTGTACTCGGATCCTCGAGTGGGGTAAGAAACAAAAGGTCCATAAGTGACAATACAACGTGGATCATGGGGCCTACTTCAAGTGGCTCAACAAGGAGTTAGTTGAATAATGCAAAAGAGAGCTATTCATCCAAGGAATCTAGGTAGAGAGTGCTTATCAAATTTTTGATAATACTCTCATGGTGGAGAAAACCCCTACTTCTTAGATTACCACTACTTTAGGTAAGACTTCTATGGCTGCTATTACCTAGGAGCCATCTATTTGGACTACGGTAGAGAGGATTGACATCCTTTCCAACATTGATCTTGGGGATTTTGACTGGGTCAACATGATAGAGGACTAGATACTTCATCATTTGGAGGAATATCTTCCACATCTACCCCTGGAGGTTATGGAGATGGAATCCTTAAAAGTTAGATGTATTTTATCTTTTAGTTTTTGTTTTAAGTTATGGTTTTGGCTATTAGTCACTAACTGGATATGTGTTATTGTATTATAGGAATTAGGAGACATTGGAAACCCCATTGATGAGGGTGGAGATGATCCACCACTTCCTCCTCCAAATGCCCCTTAGCATCCTCCATCTACTCAGTTTTAGCTTGTTGCCTATATTACTTTTATTTTCATGTTGATGGCTAATGTTAGCCAAGACTATGTTATAGGTGGTTGTTATTATTTTTTGACATTTTTGCCACATAGTGTGGTCATGGATATGTATGTTATGGATACTTTAAATTCAAATTTAAAATGTTGGTTTCATTTTTGGCTATATATATTTTTGTAGTAAACATTGTAAATGTTATAGATGTTGTGAATGGCTATGTTAACATTTTCGGTTATAAAATCAAATGACTAATTGATGCGATAATAGGCTAGGTAAAAATACAATAAAATAGACATTTTCTAGTTTAGGCCATGATGGGCAAAGATTGTATTGTTTGACCAATTTAAGGTCATTTTGGATCATGTTGTGTTGTGGTTACTTTGCCACTTTTAGGCCATGGTAGGTCATGTTGCTAGTTTAACATCTTAGTGGACTATGATGCCATTTTAAGGCCATAATAGGCCATGTTGAAAAAAAAAAGCTTATATGTAAAATTTTATGTTCTAAATTTTTTGAAAATTTTCAATGTTTACAACATGAGAATGGTTGTAATAAATAAGTAAAAATGCAAAGTAGAAACTTAGGCTACATGGCTATTGGTGCATTTGGTTATAAGACCATGGAGAGGTTAACATGCACTTCACTTGTGTAGATTCTTCCTAATCTTTGAAAGATTAGGGAATGAGTAAGGTCTACTTTGCACAATTTTGTATTCACCATCACCTTCACTAATGATGCTAAAAGGGATTTCATCCCATAATGCATCCCATTGCTTATCATTGTCATTCTTGGGTTTTTTCTCTCTCTTGGATTAATGGACTTTGTGACTAGGAGTTTCCTCCTAAAGCTCCATCTCAAACCCCTGCTCTATGTTCACATTGTTGACAACTAGGGGAACTATGCTATCATTATGGATGATGATTTTACCTTCCTCATAAGAAAGGTAAATTTCTTGATGGATGGATGAGGAAATGGCCTATAATTGAGCCAATCATGATCTTCCTAGGATAAGGCTGAACCTTGATGCCTCCTCCATCACCAAGAAATTGGCAATTGTGGTGAATTACTCTTTTGCCATAAAATCTAAGGAGATGAACCCCTTGATCACAACCCTAGATCTATTTAAAAAATTTAGGGTAGCTATTGATGTAGGTTGTTTCTTCTCAGTTAGGCCCAAGCATTCAACATTGGTGCATGGGATGACATTATTTGTGGCTCCATTATCAACATGCACTTGATGAATTTTAAGCTATCCTAAACATATGGTTATGAATAGAGGAGCCTTAGTTACTTCATCATTTTTGAGATTAACCTTGATTTCACTATTGCAAAATACCAGGGATGTTCACTTCTCCTTCCTTCATGATATAGGAACCATCATTGCATGGATGGATTCCTCATTAGTGGGGATGTTCTTACTAACAAGGATGAAAGTCAACATTTTGACTAGTACCTCATGATGTGTGGTAGAAGTTATGATAATTTCATACAAGCTTAGAGTTATTTTCTTTTTCTTGAGGGATTACTTAACTTGATCCATTGCACTAAGGAAGTTTTTATCATTGGCCACAAGCTTGTCACCCCGGTTGTGCTTTACTTTCTCCATGCATCCCAAAATGAAAACTTTAGCTTTAGGCTATGGTTGTTGGGACTTTTCCTCATTCTTCTAGTTATGGGCTTTAGGGTCCTTCTATGACTTCTTGGTTGAAATGGGTTAAGCAAAGGAGGTCACGGGTATAATTGAAAGAGGAGTGAGCTTTGGTGGACCCACTTCCTTTCATGCCTCTATCTACTTATTACCCTTGTTACCAAGATTTTTCTTATGCTTCTTCCTTTGGCTAGTTGAGGTTTTCTAGTTGTTAGTCATTGGTTGTAAGGAAGAGGCAATAACATTAATTACCATAGGAGGTCATTGTATAGTTGGTTGGGATATGGCTAGTTGGGTTGTGTTAAGTTGGGGAACCTTGGTGACAAAAGGCTTCCTTGGAGGCATTCATGACAAAGGGGGATTTTAAGCTAGTGAAAGCTGAAGAAGTCTCTTCAACATAAAGGGATACCCAAATCACATATGGTTCTCTTGCATGTCTTTGATCATCATCTATGTTAAATGCTGAAATAATGTAAGGAATGTCATTAGTGTTCAATGAGTTTTTGTAGACCTACGTTGATTGACTTTCTGACCAAACTAGATTGGAAGCATCTAAGACTAGCTCCCCCCTATCTATCATCCTCTACAGGTCATTCTTTAGCATGAGGTAGAAGCTTGTATCATTACCAAGTAGTTGGTGATCATGGAAAAAGTGGTCTAGTTTGAAGTACCTAGGTAGTTGTGGATCATCCATTGTTTCTCAAGTGGGATCCTTGGCTATTTTGCATAGCCACTCATGCTTCTTTCAAGCAGCTTTATTCATCTATTTTTATTGTACGTACCCACTCTTCAAAATTTTATCTAGCAACTTGAATGATTTCAAGCGCAAGGAAGTGTATTTTCTTTGGTCTTTTCACTCAAAATTTCACCTTGTTATAGTCAATGCAGTGGCCCTAGAGGTTAATGTTTTGGCTATCATGGTTGTTAGTGGGGTCCTTGGGTGGGTTCTTCCTTGGTCCCTAGTTAGTGATCTTTACTTCTTTCATTATGGTTGCTATAGCCACATTATTTTTTTTATTTTTTTCCTTGTCTCTTCATGTATGTTGATTTTTATATGCTACATAGGCTATATCATGAATGACCTCTGTAGCATCCTCTAAAATCTTGGTTTGGGAAAATGCTTGGTTGATGAACCACGGATCAAGGTAGTATAGCTTGGACTTGATAAAGTCATTCACTACCCCCTTGAATATGGCTAAAAGGGTAGCCTTAGTGATGGCCTATGGTAATTCATTCAACAACCCATTCTACCATTGTATGAACTTCTGTATGGGCTTAAGGGGTCCCTATTTGACCTTCATGAGTTGGTCAAGCATGGTATCAAGCTTCAAGTTATACTTAAAGTAGTTGAAAAACTAGGCTATTAAGCCTTCCAAAGAGGATATGGATCATTTAGGTAAGATTCAATACCAATCAAGTACTTTTCTAGTTAAGGACATGGAGAAAATCCTCATGATGGTATGAATCCATCGTTGTAAGAGTATGCATTCAAATCTAAAGATTATAAAGTGAGCATTAGGGGTTAATTTATTAATTATCTTTGTTAAATTGGATAATAGGGACACAAGGAGGAAGTGTCAAGGATGGGACCACTAGATTGATGGGATCATCTTGGTAGAAATCCATAATCTCAATAGTTTGTAAAGTAGAGGCTTTAAGCCTCTTCAACTCCTCTGTCAAGTCTTGGATCATCTAGAAGGCTTGATCTAGATCCTGTGATGGCCTTGTTGGTTGTAGGGCTTTCACATATGGTTAGGGCATCTTTTGTGAGACTTATGGCCTTGCTATTGGTTGCAAAATGGAAGGGAGCAGTTGTGTCATGGTTTTAGCTTGTGATCCAAACATGTAAAAGGATGTTTATGCTAGTACCTAAGGCACAGATGGAATAAAAAGGATGTGAAATCCCTAAGTTGCTCAGGGACCCATGGTGGATCCCACATGGCTAGTTAGAGGGTTTGTGATGGTAAAAAACAATTGTCGATGATTGTACAAATTGAGGTTGTATGAGAAACAACATAGATGGGTTATAGGTCATGGGCTATGACCTTGATTGAATTTGATGCAAGCCTATGACTGGTGTGGGGTCAGCCATGGTAGGATAGGAGGGAGTGGAGGATGATGGTAACATGCCCATGAAGAAAACAAATGCATGAGGGAAAGACTCAATGACCTTGGAGGTTGCCTGTTGAAACAATCCCCACAATATGGTTTTGGGCTCAGATTCTATCCTAAATTCATCCTCCTCTTCTTGTTGCTCCTCCTTCAATCCATGCTTGTCATATTCTTCCTCCATCTCAATCAATTGGTCTAGGATACCTACATAGATATTGGTTAGAGGTATTTTATCATAGGGTGAAGTGATGTACTTCTTACCATTACAGTAAATGAGTTTGAACTTTGTTTTGTCTTCTACTTCCAAATATGGAATTAGCATGTTAGCCTATATTTTGGCAAAAATGTAGTTATATCACTCTTCATTGATGGCTAAAAAATTAGAACTTTTTTCCCTAACCCTCAAAGACTACCTACATTCAATGATAGAAGGATCTTTGGGATCATAGACCCTCATGGCTTATTAGCTAAAGCTTTCTCTAGTGAGGGTGAAGGGCAATTTGGTGGACTATTGGAAAGACATGGCTAATTCATTAAAAATGGCTTAAAATAGGCTATAAAAGGTAAAAAATAGAGGTAAATCCCAATAAGTGAAATTCAAGAATGATCAAAGTAAAAATGACAAAAAATGGAGCACTTTCTATAATTAGTAAATGGGAGATAAATTGGGGTTTACCCTTTTACCAAAAATAGAAAGTTGGAAATGCTAGTGTTAAGTGTCATCCATGTTGGCCTCCCAACTACCTCTACGTTGGGTACATTAGGGGGAAAAAGAAGGGTGGTGAGACAATGAGAATCTCACACCTAATCCAATGTTGATGGGAGGGGAAAGGCTAAAAGCCAAAGTGGAAAATTGGTGGTAAACCTCACCCACACTAGCCTTCCAACTACCTCTATGCTAGGTATGGTAGGCACAAAAGAAGGGGGTGAGATGATGGGAATCTCACACCTTATCCAACATTGATGAGGGGGTAAAGGCTGAAAACCAAAGTGGAAAGTTGGAGTTTTTCCTCTAAGACTAGTTTTAGGAGGCTGCCAATTTTCTCAACTTGGAAAGTTGGGGGGAAGCAAACTTTTGGAAGTTTTATGGTTTCTAGAAGGGTCACACCACCAACTTTAGAAACTAGAAAAAATTGGTAGAAAAAAATGTGGATAGCTTTCAAGGTTGGATTTTGATAGGAAAATTCACAATAGTTGATGTGAAAAGCCAACACCCAATCACCTACACATTCTACACTGTAGTATTGGTCATAGGGGGGAAGGGGTAGCATTGGTTTTTTCAAATTTTTGGCTGAAAAAAATTAGGAAAAGGCTTTCAACTTACAATGTTGGCTATGGGGAAGATAGATCTAGTTACAAAAATTAGGCAAAGGCCGTCTTTCTAGCACTAAGAAAGCTATTAAGATTGAAAAAATCCATTACTGGAGAATCAATGGATCTAGTGGAGTAGCCTCAATCTCAAATCCCCAAGGCCTTCAAAGAAATAATATTCAAGATTTCTTAGATTGTCTGACAGATCACCTAGGGACTTGAAAAGTGTAAAAAAAATGATAAAAATAGTGACAAATACAAATCTGAAAATTAAAAGCAAAATATTCTGCATAAAAACTAAAAATTTAAAACTTTATTTAACCAAATAAAGAATAAGTTTAGGGATTTGTACAAGTGTTTTCCCTGAGAGAGTAGAAGGGGGTTCACTGGGGTAGGAATTCAAAGCCTATTGAAGCCAATGTGATCTATTTCATGATCTGGATGCTTAGCCAATCTTAATGTTTTTGAACCTCCTTTACTACAATCTTAGATCTATAATTTTGGTTACTGTTGGAGGTGAGTAAAGTGAGAAATTTAGTTACCAGATTGGTCCATGCTGGGGGTTGGGAGCCTTAGAAATGCAATGTTAACATCAAAAGTTCACAAGTCTCAAGATGATAGACTTATAATGCTTCCACACTAGGGTTCAAGAGAATGCAAGCATGGGAGATTGTAAGAGCTCTTGAGTGCTCAAGAATGCCCAAGTGTGGAATTTTCAAAAGTCTTGAATTACCAAATAGTATGAACCTATAAATGGTATTTGAGGTTGGTTTTTATAGGTATTTGGCTATGAATGAGGTTGTGAAATGGCTGTAATTTTGTTGCAAATTTCTACCTCATACAGGTGAGATGGGTGTCCAATTTGGGAGGGGGGGTGAGGGGGGAGGGTGGTTACAATATATAGTAAGTTCCTTCAGCCCATGGCCATTCCATTTAATATAAATAGTAATGGAAGCCTTTTACCATCCTTGCTAAAGTGGCTAGTCAACGTTGGAGTGCATGGAGTGTTGAAATTTGGCTTTTGTGGCTGCCACATTGGGGGCATGCAGTTTCCACATAGGGGGTGGAGTCTCCATGCTAGGGGGAAAGGTTTCCAAGCTATGCATGCAGTCTTCATGCTGGTGCTGGGGGATGGGCGAGTGGAGGTGGGGGGCATTGGGGGGGGGGGGGGGGGGGGG
>MNCI01004504.1:26988-73031 GCA_015680685.1 Gnetum montanum
GGGGGTGGCACCACAGCGAAGGGGGGGAGGAGGGGGGAAAGTTTCCATGATGAGGGGGAAACCCCCATCCCTCCATGCTAGGGGTAAGTGAGATTTACCCCCTGTAGATGTTTCTGGCATAGAAAAGTGTATACCCTCCATAAAACCCATCAAATTACCATTTTGTACATTCCAAAAGGCATTTTTGATCCCCCCCTCCCCTCAACAAGCCTAAATATAGACACTATGTGACTTTTTTCTCTTGGGGAATAAGGCTTTAACAACTGATGAGGCATTTTTTCAACCCCAAAAGTATGGGATATGTGAGACTATCCCTCGTGGATTACACTGTTCACATTTACAATGAAGTTTTTCCTCAGGTTTCCTAGGGTGAAAGCTACATGACAAAAATTAGCCTTAACATGCAAATTTTTCTGGTGTTTTAGCTACTTTACATATGGACACCTCTTCCAATTCCCTCAATATCTTTCTTACATATTATTTCTATATGTTTGGAGCTTTGTGGAGATGTCTTGGAGGTTAAGGATATTTCTTTGTCCAAAGTTGAGTCTTCATAGAGACATCTTGAAATTTTTGAAGACATCTTTCTAAGGCAAAGACATCTTAGTAAGACATATCCTAAGCCACTAGGATGTCTCAGGTGAGATATCTTACCCATGAATAAGATGTCTTCCAAACTTAGGATATGTCTCTTCTAAAAGATGTATTTTAATAGGAGACAACCCATACAGACAAGGAAACTTCTAAAATTATCCATTTCAATCTAAAAAATATTAAGAAGAACATGGAAAATAATAGAAATAGCTGAAGAATTTCAAGATGAGGTAGGGAGAGGATTTTAGGTATCTTGTCTTTGTTTTTTGCAAATAAATATTAGTGTGTTTCATGCTTTCATGATGATGAAAAGATGAAATGTTATGAATGTTTGATGAGCCAACAAAATTTGGTGCTAATTTACTTTAACAATTATCTTTATCATGGAGAAGACACCTCATCTGTGACTAACCCATGAGTCGTATCCATGGAGGAATGGTCCAAAGCTAAAAAGATAATCTATATAATTAACATGGAAGGGTGCATCATGGTTCCCATGTGTAATTTAGGGATGCCACACTTTTTGAGGATCACTAAAATCAAAAAGGGAAAGCACAAATTCAAGGCATCATCATTGTAATGATACACAAGATACCTAATCAAGAGCTAAGAAAAATTTTCTTCCTTCTTATACTTCAATGCTTTCATCACATGGAGTGCAAGGCTAAGCACATAGGTCATATGTGTGGAAGGAATAACATTGGTGATGATCATCCTTACCATCATCCAATGTTTAGGCTAAGGTTTACAAAGTGCAAACCCTATGCCTAAAGTTGACCACTATTAGTATCACTAATGAATTGGTGGAAAAGATCATAATTTTCCTTGGTGCTCACCTTGGACTTAAAAATGTCCTCCCCTTATGCTACTAGTCTAAACCACTCCTCTAGTCTTACCACTATGATCTTAACCTACATCTTTCAAATTGAGGATACTAGGTATTACTCCAGAGGGTCATCCTTGGTAAGATTAGGTTTGAGGTTCTGATAGAATTCCATAACCTCTTCCTATATGAACTAGTCAAGAGGAGGCCTAACAAAGGTCCCACAACCCATCGTCTCTAGTTGGTAGAGCACCATCATGTCCATGTGGTTGAACCACTTGGTGTAGTCGACCTCATGGTAGTAGGGAGAAATCTTAAGCTATGCACTCCTTAGCACCTGAAAGAAAACTAAAATGTTAAACAAACTAAAATTAATATTAGTTTCCTCACTAAGGCCCATACTCACCTGTACCTTTTTTTCCATACTAGTTTATTTAGTCATTATATAGTGTTGGATGGTGACACTAACAACAAAAGAAAACAAGATTAATGATGTTCTCATGATTTGGAAGAAATCCAAAAATAATGGTAATTTGTCTTACCGCTTGAGGAAGAGTGGGGTTTAGGTGGCAACCAAACCTCAATGATTGCTATGATTCCTTCAAAAGGATCACTAGGATGGAAAATCTAAAAATAAATTAAGGCCTTAATTATGTAGGTTGGAACCCTAAAGCATGTTGCTCACATCCGTATAGGATATGAAATGTTGGGGTGATGGCTTTATATAATAAGGCCACTACCTTAATTTCAATCTTTTATTTTTTTGAAATTTTAACGATATCAAAATTTATCATTTATTTAATATAAATCAGTGAATTTTAGGTCAAACCTTATTGATTCAATGATTTAGATTAATATATATTAAATTTCAGCTTTTGAAATATCTATTATTATTGCATCCACACTCATAAAACTTGAGATTCTTGAGAAAATAACAAGCATATTAATCTCAGTAACTTTAGGCTAATAGAATCAAAACATATAATAGATGTATCAATTTGTATTGAAGCTACACTATTCAAATGTGATATAATGGTCAAAATTTAGTCATGTTTAAACTAAATGAAACTAATCAGTATTCATTGACATATTCATATCATTTTAGTTTGATTAGAACAATGCTTATATTGAAAACATAAGTTCCATTATAATAATATTGAACCAGGTGACTAGAATTTCCATAACACAATTTCGTTTTTTAGTGATTCATTAGGCTCTCGATATCTCTTAGCATAAGGTGTGAAACACCACAAAATTTCGAGCTTGGTACATCTCCAGCAAGAAGCAGGTCCCTGGGACCCATGGACAACCACGGCTACATTTGGTGTCACACATTGCAACATTGGAGATCAAAACGCTTAGTTTTTACTAAGTATGCAGTACCAGCGTATACGCCCAGTGTATATGCCCAGCATCAACAGTGTATACGCCTAGCGTAGACATCCAACTTACACGTCCAACGTACACTTCACATGTACGCTCGGCGGGTACAACAAATGTTTACGTCAGACATGGAATCTCCAAAGACAGAATGAAGACAACACCGAAGAGCAAGAATTGAAGCAAGTCGGCATGATGCAGCGTATACGCCTAGCGTATACACCCAGCCATTGTTGACGTATATGCTCAACATGTACGCCAACGTCCATAACATCTCCACCCAAGTTCACATATGCCCAACACATCTAGCGTATACGCCCAGCGTGTATGCCAACATGATGCAGCATATATGCCCTACGCCCAATATGTTGTATATTTGTAGATTGTATGCACCTGTTCAACGCGCCATGTGTCTCCTAACCCGAGTCTAGCATAACAACCGGTATAAAAGCCCCGTTTTTCCACTTCATCTAGGACGGTTGGCAAAAAAATCCGAGAGCATACCAGAGAACATTTATGCTACGCACCAGAGCTAAAAACCCTCTTACACTGGAAAGCCCTGTACGTTGTGCACACAGTCTCTACGCTCCGCCTACCGTGCGAACCAGCCGAGTCATCCCTGCATCCACTGGGGCTTTTCGTCCGCCTTGTGTCCCATTACAACTGCGTTAGACCGGTGCACTGTACTTTGACTATGTAATACCATTGTTTACAGTTTACGCTAATTTCTTACATGTGTTTCTATTTACGCTCGTTTACATTTACGTCTTGTTCGCATCTGTTACGCTGTTTACGCTCTCGTTTAAGCCCGTTACGCCGTTTACGCATAACCCAGCGTATAGCACTTCGGAATACGTTCGGGTAAATCCTTGTCTGATCCGCGTGTGGACCACCCAAGGTACTCTACCTTCGTGCATTCTAGCTCACCCTCAGGTGAAGGTAGGGTCTTCTGTGCATGCCTTGCGATCCCCCGGTCTCTATTTCCTTCCAGCCGGAGACCGACGATTTCAGGCGGTACAAAAATTGGTGCTAGAAGGAGGGCGTCCTAGAAACCTTACTCGCAAACTTCTCAGCATCTACGTTGTTGAGCGTATACGCCCCCAACCACACACCACTTCCTGCTGAAACCCTCCCAGTGTCTATGCAGCCCGGTGAAAACTCAACTTGCAAACTATCCAGTGTCTACGTTGTTCAATGTTTACGTTGTCCCTGTTAAAACTTAACCAGAAAACCATAAGCTCCATTCTCTACGTTGTCTTGTTTTACGCTGTGCCCTGTTTTACGCCATGCCTTGTTTTACGCTGTGCCCTGTTTTATGCCAAAGCTGTATACGCTGCCTAGCATATACGCTGCACTCCTTACGCTCTATACACTGTCTACGCTGACGCTATATGCTGAACGTTGAAGTGTATACGCTGCACCTTGCCCCCTAGTTTACGCTGTACTAAGCACACTAATTTTGCTCCTCTACCCCGTGTCATATCCTTAACAATTCATCATGAACCCCGTGAACACCACCGCTGAACAGCTCAAGTGACCGACGTCGTGGGCACCATGGCTGTCCAACAGCCTGTCACACAACACCTGGGAGTACAACCCACTGTGGAGCCCCGTCGGTCCCTAAGGTTGCAAGGGAGAGACCCGGCCTCTAACATTATAACCGAGGATCAGTACAATTTCATATGCATTAAGATGCAAGCTGGCCTGGCTGTAGACCAAGCTGAAATGGAGGTAAAGAGGTAGTTTGAACTCTTTTACAGAGGGGAACACGAGTTCATCCCTTCACCGTATGACGTAATCCCTGTTCTGGAGAAATATTCGGAGCTTGTCACACAACTCCTCTTACAAAGGAGCCACTCATTGGATCAGCCTATGCTAGAGCCTCAACTAGAAGAAGAGGACGAATTCGCTGCTCAATCTGAACAAGAGGATTCTTACCACACTCTGAGCCCGCAAGCACATGTTAACCCCATTTTTCATCCCGATACAAGGGAAATCATGCCCCTCCAGCACCTCAGGTTCACCCATGCCCAAGCACCACCACCAGAAACATCAGCACTAGTGCATATTCCTCCCCTGAGCGACCCCTAACCTAACACCTTCCCTCTCGCAATCATACCCGCTGCAGCGGCAGGCTCGTCCTCACAAGCACCGCCCCCTCATGACAGCGTGGGAGTGACATTCCCACCCCGAGTGATAGGGATGCCACATGTAATACTAGCTTCCACATCCACCCACTACATCCCTCACATTCAAATGCACACAACCCCCTCGACCGCCGTAACCCAATAAGAGGTCCCTTCGCACAATGTGGCCGGGCAATGGCCAGCGATGGGTGTGTTGTCACACCAACCCGCTCCCCACAATGTGCCATCTCACACATTTCCACATGTTAAAATTCCCCAAATACAACCACAACCGCAGCAGCAACAACCCCCTGTATATAATGTATCATCCTTAGTGCCACATGTTGTTCACCTTCCACAGACACAACCATCGACCGCACAACTTTCAGCCTTCCAACCTACCATACAACACTCTAACTTGTACACTATACCACAACCTCAGGCTACCATGTCACCAAGTGCTCAAGACTGGGCGGATGCCAAAAAACTGATGCAAGAATTAATCAACGAGGTAAAGTGCCTCAAAACGGTTGCTGATGGAGAGCTGAAGGTAGTGGATTTTTACCACGATGATCCCATCAGCCCTTCCGTCCTGCCCTTAACCTTGCCCAAAGGCATCTCCTTACCAACACTAACCAAATACAATGGGAAGACAGACCCTAACGCACACTTAATAATATTTAGGTTAGAATGTGCGCTACTCTAGGCATGGCCCCATGCCATTCTCCGAGTGTTCCCCATGTTCCTCGCGGGGAGAGCACTTGATTGGTATCGGGCTCTGCCAAGGAATACCATCTTCTCCTTGGAAGACTTATTACACCAGTTTGTGACCAGGTTCAAGTACAACTTGAAACCCGAGGCCACACTGGACAACCTCATACAGGTCAAGCAAGCACCGCTTAAACCTGTACAGAAATTTATTCAGAGGTGGAGCATCACCCTCAACGAGTTGCACGAGCCGATCTCCCAGACCTACCTGCTTACTATTCTAAAAGGGGCCATTAACGATTTCTTTAAATCCAAGCTATACTACCTTAACACGCGTAATCTTAACCAAGCATTTGTACAAATTAAAAACATAGAAGAAGCAGCCCAAAACAACCATGACCCTGCATACCTAGCCTTTAAAAATCAACACACACAAAAAGATAAAGAGAAGGCTAAGGCAACTATAGCGGCGATAGCGGGGGCACAACAACAAAACAAACCACCGGTAACCCCTACTAACTACAATAAACCAACTCCCACAACTGCGCAAGAATCATCATCGCAACAAAACCCAAAAAACCGTACACGAAATTTTGAGAGGAAAGAACCCTCTCAATACACGCCTTTGCCAATGAAGCCATCCCAGCTCTTCGATCAACTCCTGAAGGATGGGCTAATGAAACATAAACAGTTATCCCCTGTGGCCATCCAGAGACACGACCGATTCTGTCAACTCGTACAGAACCCAAGCTTAGCAACACCGGATGAGCCCCCCGTACGCAAAGGTTTTAGAATGGATTGCTTTTGTGATTACCATCAACGCAACGAGCACGGTACGAATTACTGTTTCACCTTGAAGTAGGATATTCAACGAATGATCGATGAAGGCCAAATCACTTTTGACGAGGCCAACCCGATCCAACCACAGAATCAAGCCATGGGGGTGTATAAAGATCCCCTAAACACCAAAGAGGCGCCGTACGTCATCAATACAATCTGCTTCGATGATGATTCTGAGATACTCAACATCAACACCGTCTACCCTGAGCATAAACGGGAAACACCTAGTAGGCCATTTGTAGTTCAGATTCCTCCTGTTGTGTCCACGCCCGCGCCTTGACCACCACGTGCCCCGCAGCAACCATACATCGTCTGAGTACCCTCGTCCGTACCCACATCCAACATCATGACGCGTAAAAAATCATACGTAGTGCGTGTCCCTCCCGTCATGCCCTCAAATGCACCAACCCCTCATACTCAGCCTACCCCTTTCGTAGTCTGAGTACCACCCACGGTCGCAACAGCGGAGGTCCAACCTCCACCAAAACCAACCCCGTATGTCGTTAGGATACCCGAAAGCCCTAATGATTACCAAACCTCTACCTCACGAGCGCAAGACAAACCTAGCCCCTATGTCATTAGGGTCCCTGGCCAGCCTTCTAACTAAACACTCAACACTGTCCACATACAACCCCGCCCAGATCCATATGTGGTAAGGATCCCAGGGCAACCTGAGGCTCCAAGGCTGGCCCCACCTCCACGCCACACACGAGAACGCCTAGCGGATAGGCTTACGCGTGAACGTGTGGAGAAGGAACACCAATGGCTAGCTGTGGGGCCACCTAAGCCCACTCTGCTTAACTCTGTACCCATGTCGTCATCTAACAACCAACCGAACACAGGCAACGAAGGTGAATCATCTGAAAAACATGAACCACCTAAAATGACAATGCCGAACAAGAATGACAAATCAACAAAACATGAAATAAAACTATTGGGCCCAATGGACCTGGTCACCATCGATAAAAACGTCCCCAACAGTAGAGACTTCGCAACGGCCTTGACACAAGTCACCCAAGCACTGAAACAAAAGAACACTTCACTAAGCTTGTACGACTTGGTGCTAACATCCCAAACACATCAGGAAGCTTTGGTACGTATGTTAACGTCAATCCCGATAAGCGAGGACTTGCCCCCAAACGAACTTGCCATCCATGCGGTAATGTACTCGTCTCACGGGACCACTCCTAAACCCTTGAGCTTCCATGACGACAACATTAAGGTGGAAAAGAAAACACAGGAAATAACAATAGCCCCCATGTTCATAACGATACGTATAAACTAGTTCAAAATACATAGGGTCCACGTAGACGATGGAGCTGCAATAAACATTGTGCCATACCCCATCATTGAGCAATTGGGGCTCACTGAATTAATTAAACCAACCGCAACTACATGTTTAAAGTCATTCAACAGGTCACGCGTAATGGTAAAAGGCACAATAACCTTAGATTTCATAGTGGGAGATCAATTCCCTACATCTGCCGATTTCCTAGTGGTCGATGAAATGCCAGGATTCAACTTAATATTAGGGAGACCCTGGTTGGCCCAACTAAGAGCCGTCTTCTCCCCTATACACCAAGAAATTCACCTACCTTATGAAGGCGATGAAATCATCATACACGGAGAAGCAGCTACTCCTATCATTTCATCACACATGGACATGGACCAAGGCTTAGAGGTCGAGCTCGAAAAGCCTAGCCAAAATGACAAGAATCCACAACCACCAATAAGCAGTAAACCTTTAGATACGGAACAAGAGTCTCCTAAAACAGAAACGGTTGCGTCTGACACTGTACATACGAATTCCCAATTAGAAACTAACACAGAAATCATGCCAACTACTGAAACATCTGAAAACACTGACACAGGAACCACTCCATCAGACATCCCTTGGACTGAGTTACCGTTCAACGTGATCAGCGAAGGAGACGTTGAATACAGAATCATACCCGTTGACATATCGCCTAACATTAAAAAGAAGAAAATCAAAAAACTATTACAATAATAGCAACACCCCCAGTCCGAAATGACGTTAAAGTATAACATGTCCGAAACGACGTTAAACTACAACTCGTCCGAAATGACACTAAACTACGATAAAACAAAAAAAAACTATTATTAAACTACATTCCTAGTCCGAAATGACGTTAAACTATAACATGTCTGAAACGACGTTAAACTACAACTCGTCCGAAATGACACTAAACTACGATAAATCGAAAAACAAAAAAAAACTATTATTAAACTACATTCCTAGTCCGAAATGACGTTAAACTATAACATGTCCGAAAAGACATTAAACTACAACTCGTCTGAAATGACACTAAACTACGATAAATCGAAAAACAAAAAAAATTATTATTAAACTACATTCCCTGTTCGAGATGACACTAAACTATCATATCCGCAAAGACGTAAAACTAGCCACGATCAGCAATGATCGGTCAATAGAAAAATCTTCCCACTTCATTTGAAATATCCCTCGTTTACAACTGGGGCCCGAAATGGCCTTAAACTAGTTCATGCGCGCATACTTCGTTTTCCTTTTTTTTTTAGCATTTACGATTACATCTCTGCATCAAATTTAAAACAAAGAAAAAACAAGCCAGAATATTTTACATTGTCGTGTTGTGTTTATAATTAAATTCAAAATCAACAAAAATTTCCTTACATGCAATCTTGTACAATTACAAATGTCAACTGTTTTCGTCCATCTCAAAACTTTCAAGCTACAATTCCCGTATAAGTCTGAGTCAAAAAACAACAAAAACTTAAAAATTAAAACACTAAACATCTGGGACGGGAGGGTCGTCCCCTTTAATTTCACCAGCATCAAGGGCCCCTGCTCCACTGGGGCCAGCTTCTTGGGCATCATCGCCACCTTCATCCTGAAAATACCAAAAAGAAACAACCAACATAAGAATAAGTGAATGTTAAAATTTTAAACATTATTCAATAAATTAACTTCATAAAGACAAAATGCTTACCATAGAAGATCCCCCTAAGCCGAATTCCAGCCAACGAAGGATTTCTTCTTCTGAAACGCTGGCCCAATCTGTCCCATCAAGGCCTAAGTCGACATCTGCCAAAGTCTTTCCTTTGTCGACAGCCGACCAGGTAGGACGTTTCAGAGGGAACTCACCCACCGACACTTCCCCAGAAGCAGTTGTGATCACCCTTGTAGACGACTCCATTTCCAAAGTTGTATTTTGAGCAAAAGTATCGAAGGCAGAACGTAAACCCAAACCCTCCACAAACATCTCTAGTTGACACTTTTCAATAGACACCTCTTTTAACGACTTCTTGTAGTAATGTTTGTGATTTTTCTCATCCTGACCCCACTTACGAACCTTCAAAGCGAAGGCTTTCCAATCTTGACATTTAAGGTTCAGGAGATCAATTTGGGCTTTGTGCTCTGCCATTCTCCGAGTCAGCGGCGCATGATGATTCAGTAGATTCCAATATTTGGTGTATGTAACCTTGGACGTTCACCAAGAGTGATCGTCGCTTAGTCTGGTAGCGGCGAACTCATACCGAGCCTTCAGATCATCACGTTCCACTAATAATTCAGAGACTTCCTTCTCTTTTTCCTGAATTTGCAGCCACAACTGCTCAATGGAATGCCTACAGGTCCATAACGACTTAGCGTTGTGCACAAAGCCTTCTGCAACTCCATCGTAAACAGGCCTTGGCACCTGTTCCACTTCTGGGGAAAGTGTGGTTAAACTTTCTATGCTAATGCTTTCAGAGGGATCCCATCTCAATTTAGCGCCTACCCACGCAAAAAATACAAATGTTAGGACAATATAAACAAGATGTGAAATTCCAAACCTCTAAATGATTTATACCTATGTCAGGGTGGGCTTCCTGGATCCGTTCAACAACTTCCTCCGCGATTCTAGCCACAAAATCCATCTTACTTGGCATTTCAGACCAAGTAAATGGCTCACAGGTATGGGATGAACTAACCTCAGCGGTCCTCTCTGGGGGAACCGTCTTCATGGGTACGTCCAACTGCACTGTCCTGGTCTCGCTGCCTTCATCTGAACAAGATAAAAACACAAAAATAAAATACCATAGGATTGACAATTGATCAAGCAATTCAAAATGAAATAAAAAGGAAAATGTACCATGATCCTTGTCACCCTCTGGGGGGTCACCCAAATCCAGATTTCCCTTAAAGAAGCTGCTGAACATTTGGTTGACAGTGCCCTGATCGTCCAACAATTTGGTTTTAGTGGTATTTTCCTTTAACTCCTCCATCCCTCCGCCTTGGCTCTTCTCCATGTTTTCCTCCTCGTTATTCTTCTCCGTGTTGGTCTCCTCCTCCTCGGTGATAGTCTCTAAAGCCTGTTTCCTCACTATTTTTAAAATCAAGCCAAAAACATCAAAGACACGTAAGCGATTGAAGTAAAAGTTATAAACAAGACGAAAACGATAAAGCAATAAGTAGGCGAGGTCCGCTTACCAGGCATCTTGAAGCGTATGTGCTTCACGCGTGGCTGGTTCACACTAGAGACTTCCTCAGTTGTGCGTTCAGGCCTCTTTAGCTTTGACTTGGCTTGGCCAACGGTCTCCTTAATAACCCGTTCTACCCTTCTAGCAGTGTAGGGTATGTCATCTGGCTCCAATCCCAAACTATCACGTGTGTGGATTGAAGCGTCAGATGATCCCCCTGTAGTAATAGAAACGGATTCATCAATGCCTTTAGGTGCATCTTGGGATTTTGCTGTCTCAAACAAGTGATTGATCCACGGGTGGGATAGCTGATCCCGATCCTACAGAACAAACTTGTTGTCTACACGGACTACAAGGAACTCGGCAAAACGACGAAGATAACCGGCGAAGAATGTGAAGGTGAAGTGGGATTGCGCCTCGACATTCGAACGCAACCGCACTATCTCCTTGTGCATGCCCGACAACAAAAATCGTGCCCAGTTATATCACATGCCCATTTCCAAGACAGTTCGCATGACACGAACAACCTCAACCCCAAGACACTTCACCTGGGAAAGAGTTTTAGGGAATACCTGTGCTCTAAACAGGGGATATAATTCGTTCACTTTCACAACTTTTGCCTTCCCCTGCATTAGGAATCCCTTGGCACCCTTGGCCACGCCTAGCCAATCTTCCAACTCACGAATCGTCTAGAGGTCTTTATGAGCTCTGTCTAATACTATATTTAAGCCATCTGCCGGTACGTCAAATAAGTTTGAAAAGAACTCGGGCGACAAATGAAAAACTACCTTGACATCCTTAATTCGGGTGTTGTAGTATGAGACAGACTCATTAAAAGAATCCATGATTCCAATCATCTCCCCTATGGATACGTCAGGACTCAGGGTCATAAAAAGCTCCATGAGCCTGGCATTATCCAGGTAACAAACGATGGACGGAGGAGCGTGACTGCGTAACCACTTTTGAGCCTTAGTCACCCCCTGAACTTCATTGACAAGGTAGTCTTGGTTTGTCTAGTTGTCACCGGATCCTCACTAGGAGGTACATCAACTGTAAAAACAATTTAAAATGGTCATATCAGTGTAACTCCAAACAGTTGGACAAGCCCACTAACATATCTACAAAATGTTATCATTTACCGTTAGTGGCGGATTTAGATGTGCTGCCAAAGTCACGAGGAAGGACTAGCCCGTTGTCTGACCAGTCTTCATGAAGCCACCCACAAGCTTTGCACATCGCGAACGCTCTAGAGAACTACTTGTAAAAATGAACGATCGCCCCCTTCGTTTGACCCAGTATGATCCCATGAAGGGTGGAGCCCATCATGAATGCCTCCAGGGCAGTGTGAGTAAGAGCTAGTCCTTCATCCTCAATGCATGTCCCGTCCGGGTTGACCTTCGGCCTGTAAACAAATATATGTCAAAACAAGAAACAAACACCAAACGGCGAAAGGGAAACAATAAACTTAAATAGTCCCACCTATCCACTCGGTACACTTTGCCGGGAGGATTCTGGAATATTGTGTGTGCGCGGGCAGCTATGAACAGAGTATTGTTGAGGTAGTCTAACCCTCGCGGAAATAGTGCCCACATGCGCGTTAATGGGCATGTAGACCGGGGCTCGCGGGTAGTACCATCCTCATTAACAAGAGGCCCCTCGTCAATGTCTTCTATGAAGACCATGACATCCTCTGTAGCTCCCGGCAGCATTTCCTCAAGCACACTCTATGCAATCACCTCACTAAAGTTTGACCAGATAGCCACCTCAAAATTGTCTAACAGGAAGGTCAGAAATTCACATGCGCCTTCCCTGAACCAAACCCCGTTGTCATCCATAGTTAGATCCGGGGGAGCCTCCTCAGCCTCAATGGGGCCAACCCATGTTAAGACCCTGACAAGCTCAACAACGAGGAGGAAGCGCTTACTGTCCCTGCAACCAATCACGACGTCACCATAAAATAGCCCGAAAAACGAAAGTTTACATCATAAATCGACACTTAAAATCTAAAAAATTTTAACTGTTTACACTCAGCGTATACGCCGCGTAAACCAACGTATACACCGGCGAAATTGTTTACACTTAGCGTGATACGCTGCTTAAACTCAGCGTATACGCTGTACATTGAGCATATACGCTGCCTGACTCAACGTATACGTTGACAATGAACTATTTTACGCTGTCGCCCGAACCCTTTCACGCTCAGCGTATACACCGAAGAAACCCTCAGCGTATGTGCCCAAGTTCGCTTTCAGCGTAAGCAGTCTACGCCAGCACGGAACAAACAAGTTTACACCAGAAACAGGAAAAACAAGTTTATGCCGTAAAAACAACTGCGCACGCATAGCATATACGCTGAACAAACCCTCGGCGTATATGCTGTCACAGTAAATAGAATTTACGCTGATAGAACAAATAAATCACGCTGACAAAACTTCGCACATAGAAAACTCATGACGTCGTGGCTTACACTGACAGAATAATGCAGGAAAATTGCTTATGCTGATAAAACTGATTATGCCCTGATAGTTCACTTTACGCCATGAAATTACACTCGGCATATACGCCAAAAACCCTCTACGCTCGGCGTATACGCCGAGACTGTCTACGCTGAAAAAGAGAAGCAAAGAAATAATAACAGAGGTAGGGATCAAAGCCTACCTATGGGATGTCACAAACCATGATGAGATCCCTGGCCTGGGCAGGCCCTGCAGCATGGCTTCAGTCTCCTCCGCAAAGGTCAAGTCAGGATCCTTCCTCCCCTGGCCTTCCACTTCTTTTCCTTTGCCCATCTCGGCCTCCTTTACGCTGATTTCACAAGTTTATGCTGAAGAAGAGAACTGTCTACGCTGGCACCTAAAAATTCTACAATCCGCATCTACACTGGGGTTTAGTGTTGGGCATCTACGCTAAGGGTTACGCTTCGGCATCTACACTCACGAGCAAGTTTACGCTTACGCCAGGGCACGATAGTTTACGCTTACGCTTTCACAGTTTACGCTCTGTCGCTTACGCTCACGATTCAAAGTAAGAAACAAATGAAACCCCCCCCCCCTTTTTATAGCGCTCCGCTGATGCTGACGTCACCGTTTATGCCGCCATCACTCCTTTTTACCATTTTGTGCCTTTTTACTCATTTTTCGCTAAAATTTGCCTAGGAAAAATAATAAAAAATATAAAAAATGGAAATTACTACACCTAATTCCCCCGTGGATCCCATTCTGGATGTTAATGCCTAGTAAGGCATTAAACTGCCACTTAACACCTGGTAAGGCGTTAAACTGCTGCCTACAGCCCGGTATGGCCTTAAATTGCCATCTTCTAATCCACTTACGACCCGGTATGGCCTTAAACTACCATGCGTCCCAATGTGATAGTAATCCACCATTATGCATGTACACATAGTTTAAAATCACCAAAAAGTACAGAACGATACCCCTTTGCTTATTCATCTCTGTTTATTGGCAGGAGCAAGCTCAATGGACTGCCAGCATTTAACCGCACCGTTAATCATTGATGGACCATACGACAAAATTACAAGAGAAATTAACATAAATCTCATCAATTTAAGTTCACCAATGGACGATGCAGTCATAGCTTCAACACAACAAATAACAGATGATTGCAAAGGCATGACAAAATTCCTTGACATAGAGGCAGAGAATATCACCGAAGACCCGTTGGCTGAAACTCCCATTACCATGCCTGATGGGGAAATCAAAGTATTAAAATTAAGCACACTATTACAACTGCCATTAGCCAAAGACATTGAGAATGTGCTTAGGGAAAATATAAAAGCATTCGCTTGGTCCTATACGGACATGCCTGGGTAAGACCCTAGAATTATCCAGCACAACATTATTCTTGACCAGAAATTGAGACCAGTAAAACAAAAAGCACGAAAGGTTAAGCCCGAGGTGGCATTGGCAGTTCGCAATGAGATCACCAAGCTTTATCAAGTTGGTTTCATTCGGGCTGTCGATTACGCCGAGTGGGTGTCCAACATGGTAATTGTTCTGAAGAAGAACGGAAGCATTCGTTTGTGCATTGACTTCCAGGATTTAAATGTAACAACCATAAAGGATGATTTTCCTCTACCCAGCATCGATCAACTTGTTGACTCAACTACTGGGCACGCACTAGTATCCTTCATGGATGGCTTCTCAAGATACAACCAAATATGTATCAACCCGGAGCATCAGCTTCGGACAACCTTTATGACACCATGGGGAACTTTTTATTACACAATGATGCCCTTTGGTCTCAAGAACGCTGGAGCCACGTATCAAAGAGCAATGATGTTTATCTTTAGTGATTATATGTTATGATCAATCAACGATTACGTGGATGACATTGTGGTTAAGTCAAGAACGGAAGAACAACATGTACAAGATCTCGACTTCATATTAAAATGTTGTCTAAAGTATGAACTGAGGCTTAACCCAAGAAAGTGTGTCTTCGGCGTTAAAATAGGCAAAATGCTTGGATTTATAGCATCAGAAGCAGGGATAAGAGTGGACCCCGATAAGGTTAAGGCCATAACAAATCTAAAACCACCAGGCAACCTTATCGAACTTCGAGGTCTACAAGGTAGATTGTAGTTTATCAGGCACTTCATAGAAAAACTAACGGACAAACTAAAACCTATGAACCACCTGTTACGCAAAAACGTCCATTTTGAATAGACTCCGCAGTGTCAAGAAGCATTCGACAATATTAAAACGGCACTTACCCAGCTACCCACGGTTTATCCACCTCAAAACGATAAACCATTCTACATCTACCTCACTACTTCGGATTCGTCCATCGTGTCTATGCTTTACCAGAAATGAGATGACGGAACCGAAGTCCCTGTATATTACTTGAGCCATGCATTAGTTGCCCATGAGAAAAAGTACAACGACGTGGAGAAGTCATGTTTAGCTTTGGTCTTTTCTTTAAGAAAATGGCGACATTACCTCTTCCGTAACCAGGTTTACATAATTTGCAAGGACAATGTACTAAGAGCCATAATAGGGAATATTTATGAAACAAGTCGAATAGCTCGGTGGAAAGCCATGATAGCCGAATTTGACCTATACTACGTAGCGCAATCATCAGTCAAGGGTCAAGCCATAGTAAATCAAATGGCCACATCACCAACACGTGATCACGCGACTATAGAGCCAGAATTCCTGGATGAGAATATAAGCGCCATGGACACAGTGCCCAATGACTATGATGCTATTTTAAACTTTGATGGAGCATCCACCTCTTGAGGAGGAAGTGCAGCTGTTGTCATCACCTATCCCTCCGGGGAGATCCGACCCTTTGCTTATCGTTTCGACTTTCATTGTATGAACAACATAGCGGAGTATGAAGGTCTCCTTAGAGGTCTCGCGGTAGCACTGGCTTCAGACATTATACGGCTTGTAGTCAAAGGAGACTTGCAACTAGTCCTAAACCAAGTCACAGACGTCTATACATGTAAGGCCCAACACTTACAACCATACTGCGACTTGGCAAAACACCTAATGAGGAGATTCGAAAACATCGATGTGCAACACATTTCTAGAAATGATAACACCATCGCAGATGCATTAGCCACATTATCATTAAACATATCGCTAGACATGTTCCACGCATTACCAAGCTCCGTAACCAATTGTGCCAAATCGATAACCGATACTCCTGACACATTGCCAATTGCATCTGTTAGTACAACACATGCGGTAGAATGGTATGACGACATAAAAGAATACCTTCTACGCGGCGAAACACCACGACATCTAAAAAATGCACAGAAAGACGTCATGCGGAAGCGTTCTAAACAGTATACCTTGGTAGGGGACACACTGTGTCGTCGATCCTACGAAGGCATATTGCTAACATGCATTAGTAGTACCAATGCCCGAACTATTGTTGATCAGGTACATGAGGGACTATGCGGAGGACACATAGCGCCAAAAGCCATGGCAACAAAAATCAGACGCTTAGGCTAATATTGGCCACACATGGAATACGACTATCTCTCCAAAGTTAAAACATGTAGTACTTGTCAAAAACACAGCAATCTGATACATGTCCTACCAAATGAGTTGCACACGGCGCAGATCACATGGTCCTTTCAAAAGTGGGGATTGGACCTTCTTGGACCGATAACACCCTCATCTTCTGCCGAGCATAGTTTCATTATAACCGCCACAAAATACTTCACGAAGTGGGTAGAAGCTGCTCCCCTCTGAAAAACTACATCCAAACACGTGTGCAATTTCATTCTTGAAAATATTGTAACCCGCTTCGGCATCCCCTTGACAATTATCACTGACAACAGGCCACAATTTAGCAGTGCCGAAACCCAAACCTTTTGTGACAGTCTAGGGATCAAACACTCGTTTTCATCTTCTTACTATCCTCAGAGCAATGGACAAGCAGAAGCAACAAACAAGATGATTATTGCAATACTTAGGAAAATGCTTACCCAAAGCAAAAGAAAATGGCACAAAAAATTGGTGTACACATTGTGGGCATACCGTACTATGCACCCAATGTCAACAGGTAAAACACCATATAGTCTGGTTTACGGTTCAGAAGTTATTTTACCTTTGGAATTACAGGTACCATCTTTAAGGATAACACTCTCCGGACTCCTCGACGATGGGCAAAATAATGATCTACACATCATCGACCTGGACTCGATGGAAGAGGAACGCATACGTACACTCGATCAGATCGAATGGTATCAAAGACAACAACGGCAACGACATCGATATGACATCAACAAGCGCCCTATCAAAATTGGTGACCTTGTGCTTAAGGCTGTCCGGGAGCACCCGAACAAATTCTCAGCCAACTGGGAAGGGCCTTACTTAGTTACTAAAGCATTTGACAACGGAGCATTCAAACTAGGTGACATGGAAGGAAACGAGCTTGCCAATCCAACCAATCATGTGTTCCTAAAATCGTTTTACATTTGAGTACAAGCTCAGGTACGTGCAAGTCCTGGAATCATGACTATAAACTGATACCACAGCTCGTCCTGGAATCATGACGGTAAACTGATACCATAGAACAGTCCTGGGTTACGACTTAAAACTAACACCACAACTGTCCTGGCATCATGACAATAAACTGATATCCCACAGTGTCCGCAATGACGATAAACTAGCATCCATCTGGCACGAAAATAAACTTCCACCGTCACAACCATCAGAGTCCACTAAGACTATAAACTAGCTTGCCTCTGCATGGTCCGCCAAGACTAGAAACTGGCAATGTAACGTCTGTCACGACGCTAAACGGGCAATGTCCAACGGGTTACGACATAAAACTAACCCATGATAGTCCACTAAGACTATAAACTGGCACGTTCATCTCCGGCTCTTCGCTCCACAGTCACACTCACTCATCAGAATCACTGCACCGCTCACCATCAGCCAATCTCATCAACATCGTCACCATTCATACACAGTGCTCAGAATCTCCTCCAGTATTTTTGTTCCATCTGCAGCCGTTCAAATCTAAGCTTGCTTATTCACCCATCGTTCTCTTGTCTCCTTGGCGTTGTGTTTGCAGGATGACACCCCGAAGTTTTCTCACAAGAATGCACCTGATCGCAAGTAGCAACATGGGACAATGTTCACAGCACACATGGCGGGACTAAATCAAACCGTTCACTAGTACATTCCCATTCCCGGTATATTCACTATCTGTTTACCAACCTTCGATACACCGAATACATTCAAAAATTTGAGCACACTGTTGCACACTACAACACGTTACAGGAATTGCAACACATGGCCTGGCACCTGAGCATGAGTATAAGATCAACGCAAATCTCCAAAAAAAAAGGTAAGACCCTTGGCACTTCCCATCTAAGCCCCAGGCAAGAAGGCAGTTGTCTCAAAACCAAGTGCTCATGTCCAAAATGGCCAAGAAGCATCTAGTTGCATAGCTTTGGCTCTCTGCCAATAGGTCCCCCCTAAACATTAAACACAGGCCCTGTTCCTCCAAAGAATGTAACACATCCTCTTGTGGCTTTGGTCTTGCCAACAAGTTCTCTTAAACACTAACCAAGAGCCTTGTTCCGCTAAAGGATGCACATCACATGTCTAAATTCCAAGTCTGCTAAACAATGGCTATTGACAAGGACCAGCATGCCGCACACTTGAGCATCCCATCTCCCAGCATAATTCCTTGGGGAGTTTCCAATCCCCACAATCTCTTTCTTCCTACCAGCTACAAATTTCACTTTTTCGATCCCATGTACTACTGAACACGGTGCGATGACGTCTAGTCAAGTGGCAAAGAACAAAGTCTATATCAAGCTACTTGTGGTGTTTTGCACTTCTTTGTCAACACTTCTTGGGTCGATTCCTCCAAGTGTCAACAAAGAGGGGCCAATGAAACATCACAAAATTTTGAGTTTGGTACATCTCAAGCAAGAAGCAGGTCCCTGGGACCCATGGACAACCACGGTTACATTTGGTGTCACACATTGCAACTTTGGGGATCAAAACGCTTAGTTTTCACTAAGTATGCAGTACCAGCGTATACGCCCAGTGTCAACAGCGTATATGCCCAGCGTCAACAGCGTATACGCCCAGCTTAGACATCCAACTTACACGCCCGACGTACACTTCACATGTACGCTCAGCGGGTACAGCAAATGTTTACGCCAGACATGGAATCTCCAAAGATAGAATGAAGACAGCACCGAAGAGCATGATGCAGTGTATACTCCCGGCGTATACGCCCAGCCATTGTCGGTGTATATGCTCAGCGTGTACGCCTAGCGTCCATAGCATCTCCACCCAAGTTCACATACGCCCAGCATATCTAACGTATACGCCCAGCATGTACGCCGACATGATGCAGCGTATACGCCCAGCAGATATAATATGTTGTATATTTGTAAATTGTATGCACCTAGTCAACGCGCCACGTGTCTCCTAACCCGAGTCTAGCGTAACAACCAGTATAAAAGCTCCGTTTTTCCACTTCATCCAGGACGGTTGGCAAAAAAATCCGAGAGCATACCAGAGAACATTTACGCTGCGCACCAGAGCTAAAAACCCTCTTACCCTGGAAAGCCCTGTACGCCATGCACACAGTCTCTACGCTCCGCCTACTGTGTGAACCAGCCGAGTCATCCCTGCATCCACCGGGGCTTTTCGTCTGCCTTGTGTCCCATCACAATTGCGTTAGACCGATGCATTGTACTTTGACTCTATAATACTATTGTTTACAGTTTACGCTAATTTCTTACATGTGTTTCTATTTACGCTCGTTTACATTTACACCCTATTCGCATCTGTTACACTGTTTACGCCCGTTACACCGTTTACGCATAACCCAACGTATAGCACTTCGGCATACGTTCGAGTAAATCCTTGTCTGATCCACATGCGGACCACCCAAGGTACTCTACCTTCATGCATTCCAGCTCACTCTTAGGCGAAGGTAGGGTCTTCTGTGCATGCCCTACGATCCCCCGGTCTCTGTTTCCTTCCAGCCGGAGACCGACGATTTTAGGCGGTACAAGGTGTACTTGAATTTTTTTAACTATCTATAAACATCAATACTTTAATGTTTTATTGATACTTGTGTTTATGCTAATTTCCATAAATTCAAAAGGTCGATATTAATCAATATTATTGTAATTTTATTTGCACATAAGCTTATTCCTCATTTAATAGTAAATTCTTATTATTCAATATGAGTCCACATATTAACTCGATTAGGAAGGCCCTTCCTAGGATTAAATGGGTTTAACATCACCTCACAAGGTTTGCTTCGTTAGGTGTAGGAATGTCTTATAAACTCAAGGTCTAAACCTTTATTATGATTTAGGGATCTGAGATGCATTACTTTCATCTAACTCATTTCCTAACTTTTTCTTGGCTTAGCTTCCAAGTTGGTTATACCCTACTATCATATCCTTTATTAATTGGTTATTTCCCCCTTCGTAATTAAGCTAAGGTATGTAACATACCTAAGTTAATTAGCAAAGGTAAATTATTAAAAGGAAAATATGATCAAAGGATATACCAAAACCAAAAATTTCCTTTGGTTTTATATATCCAAATTTTTTATAGTGAACAAAAGACCTTGGGTGAAACAAGCATTAGTATCCATTACTATTTACTAGAGTAGGGATCTTGACTAGTAACACCTCCACAAATCATGATGGAAAACACAAGCAAAACCCATGCACAAAAGTACCACTAGGCATAATAAATGACCATGAAAAATAAAAATAGAAAGTTAAACAAAAAAGAATGAAAAATAGAAATATCAAAAGCTAAAGAATGAAATAAAAACAAAAATGAAAAGAAAAAATAGTATTCCAGGCACAAAGAAGTAGAAGTAGAGAAACTAAGAAAACTAAGTAAAAGAAATGATCAGAAGTGAGGGTATCCATTAATAATGTACTAGAGAAAAGTCAATCCTTTATTTCCATGTTATATCCCAACTCTAAAGTGGTAGCATATTTGGTTTATTGATGATTACTACTCCACCCATAATCACTATGCTCATAGAAGGGGGTTCTTGTGGGATGCTTTGAATTGTGAGCTTTCAACTTTATAGTTTCAAAAATAATGCTCTCTAAGTATAATATGTTAAATTTTATTAGCTCTAAGGGAGTTCTTTTGGGATGCTACTACTACCTTATCATCATTTGTCGAGGTGGCTTTAGCTTCAACCCATTTGATCACATAATCTATATAAACTAGAGTATATTGACATCCATTAGATGATGGGAATAGGCCTAGAAAGTTTATATCCCACACATCAAATGGTTCAATTATTAAAATTGGATTTATAGTCAATTCTTGTTTCTTTGTTATGGCTCCCATTTGTTAACATTTATGACATTCTTGGACATACTTATGAGCATCTTTAAAAATTGAGGACCAATAAACTCCACTTTTGAGAATTTTAATAGCTATGTGTTTTCTATCAAAATGGCCACCTCCTAAATCATCATGGCACATATGTAGAATTTCTTCTTGTTCATTCTCAGCCACACATATCCTTATTATTTTATCTTTACATATTCAATAAAGATATAGACTATTCCAAATGTACTTAGATATAGTATGTAAGAAGGATTTCTTTTCTTGCTTAGTCCAATTGGTAAGGGTTTTCATAGTGACTAGATAGTTTTCTATGTCAACAAACCAAGGATCATTCTTTGTAGAAAAGAGTTGTTCATCAAGGAGTTCATCATGAAAGATCCCTTGTGTTCTATTTTTATCATTAATTTCTAATCTTGAAATATTATCCCCTACTGCATTTTCTTGACCTCTTTTATCTAAAATATCAAGGTCAAATTCTTGGAGTAATAAGCACAATCTCATTATCCTTTCATTTTCTATTTTCTTGGTAGCTACAAATTTAATGGCTAAATGATTAGTATATATTTTAGTTTTATATTCTATTAAATAATGTCTAAATTTATCTAGAGCATATACAATAGCTAATAATTCTTTATTTGTAGTTTTATACTTTATTTGGGCTTGGTCTAAACTTTTAGACACATAATAAATAACTTGTGGTTTATTATCAATGTATTATCCTAAGATTGCCCCTACTGTAGTGTCACTAGCATCATGCATTAAATTGAATGGGAAATCTCAATTAGATGCATTAATATAGAATAGTAGTTACCTATTTCTTTAATTCTAGGAATGCTTCTTAACAATCATTAGTTCATACAAATGGAGCATATTTTTCTAAGAGCATATATAATGGTTTAGCAATTTTTGAAAAGTCTTTGATAAACCATCTATAATATCCAGCATGTCCCAGAAAAGATTGAAGAGTCTTTAAATTAGTTGGAGTTGGAAGTGTAGATATTACTTTAACTTTTTCTTCACCCATCCTTAGAAATAACATGTCCTAGTACTATACCATTTGTAACCATTAAGTGACTCTTTTCCCAACTTAATTTTAAATTTTTATCTATATATCTATCTAAAGCTCTCTCTAGATGTTGCAATGTTTCATCATATATATCCCCATAGACTAAAAAATCATCCATAAAAACTTCAACATAATCTTCTAGCATATTAGAAATTATTGATATCATAGCACTTTGGAAAGTGATTGGTGCATTACAAAGGCCAAAAGCCATTCTTCTGTAACCAAACGTTCCATAGGAACATGTAAAAGATATTTTATGTTGATATTTAGGGGCTATGGCTACTTTCTTGTAACTACTGAATCCATTTAAAAAATAGTAATTTTCATGTCCTTCTAATTTTTCCAAATTTTGATTTATGTATGGTAATCAAAAATGGTACTTATTTGTGTTTTTGTTTAATTTTCTATAATCTATGTAGACTCTCCATTTTCCACTTCTTTTTTTTTGAAACTATTGTAATAGGACTTATCCATTTTCTATCAACTATTGGATAAATAATCCCTTCTTTTCAAATTTTTAAAATTTCATCTTTAACAATTTTTTTAAGTATTGGATTAATTCTTCTGGGGGGAATTCTTACTAGTTTCACATTCTCCTCTAGGTAGATATGATATTGGCAAATGTTGGGGGAGATCCCTTGATGAAGATCCTCATAACTCCATGCTTCTATGTAAGACCTCTAACAATTTTTCTTCTTACTCAATAGTCAATTGGGAATTTATGATTAATGGTTTATTATGTTCTACAAAAATATACTTAAGTATACTAGGTAATTCTCTAAGATTCAAGGAATCATTATCTAGAGGTTGAATTGTTTCCTCAATATTCCTTGAACCTAAATTTAGAATTTGATCAAGGAGATCTTGTTGATCTTTTGTAGAGAGGTCTAAAGGTCCTTTCTCAAAATTATTTAACACTAAGGTTTCTCTATCCTATGTCATAGCTGAAGTGGGCACTATGTAAAGCATTCTTGCCTTCTTTAAGTCTTTATTTAATTGGTTGTATTTCACCTTATCATATATGTTAACCATTAAAGTGAGATAAGGCAAGATAATTGAAGTTTTTTATCTATAATTAATTACTGTATCGATTGTTGCTAACCATGGTCTACCTAATATGATACAAAATCAATTGGATATTTTCCTTCCTCTACCTCTATTATTAGGTCTTCTATTATTCCTATGGGTTTTACATTAGATCCATCAATGAAAGATATTGTCATATTTACCCTCTTTATATACTCTAAGTCAAGTGACCTAGCCATTTCTAATGGCATGATATTAATACTTTCTCCTAAATCCAATAAATAATTTTTAATAACTTGTCCATTTATTTTAATTGGGGTAGTAGGAACCTTGTGATCTTGATATTTTGTAACTGCATAACCTTTTATAAGTTGAGAAAGATTATTAACTAAATAGACCTGTTTAGGAATATTTTCCTTTATTTTCTTCATGCATAACTCCCTTAGGTATTTTTCATATAGAGGAGTGTCTCTTCATGCTTGTTCTAATGGAATATGCAAATATAATTTAATAAACATTTTTTCAAGGTGGGCTTTAGTTGTAAAATTTTCCTATAACTGTTTAGGAAAAGGGGGTAAAATTGATTATCAAGAGAATAGTGATTGTTCTTTTTTCTTAATAGGTTATTTTTTTTCTTCTTCACTTAGTGTTTGAGGTTGGATTTCTTCTTATGTCTCTTTTTCTTGAAATATTAAACATTTTTGAACTACTTGTTCAACTATTTTCCCATTCCTTATAGTGACCAAATGCACTTGTTCCTTTCCCTTTTCTTGGGATGTAGGATTTGGTTCTAGTTGAAATGGTAGTTCATTCTTAGTTAGATCTTAAAATCTTCATCTCATCTCACTCATAAATTGTCTACTTTCCTCAATGAAAGAAGTAAGGCTTTGGGTAAGTTTGTCCAAATGGTCATTAGTTTGACTCTTAAACAATCTAAAAATATTTTGAGGATATTGTTGTGGGTAAATGATCATTGAGGAAAATTCATATTGGGTGGGCTCTTATATTGTTGGAAACCCTTCACTAATTCTTTTCTTTTCTCTTGACAATATAACAAGGTTGGACAAGTTGTATAGTCATGTTGGGGATTACCACAAATGCTACATGCTTCACTTTGGATTCCATGGGCTTGTTTCTTTATTAATTTTGTTAATTCATCTACTTTTTTATTCATTTTTCTATTTGTTGGATCATTCCTTGCATAATATTTGGTTTTAACCATATTTTACTTTGATCAACTATTGAATCTATAATTCTCCATCCATCTTCTAGTGTTACATTTAAGATATTTCCACCACATGCAAAGTCAAAATTTTGCCTACATTAAGGTAATAATCCTTCTACAAAGATTTGAATTAATTTATGGGCTAGAAATTCATGGTTTTGATTCTTCAAATAAAACCCCTTAAACCTATCAAAAGTACTTTCATAATCTTCATCTTCATGTTGCATAAAGCTCATTAATTATGTTCGTAATGAATACAATCTATCATTAGAAAGAAATATTTGGAGAAAAGGATCTTTAAATTCATTCCATGAACTAATTTGTGTTCTAATATTTTGTAGGGAAAAATAAAATTTATCTTTTAAGGTTGATTTAAAGGCAATCATCTTATTTCTATCTCCACTTTGTGATTCAAGCATTGCTAATGTGGTTTCAAATTCTCTAATGTGGGTAACTAGGTCTTCATCATTTTCCCCTTATAATATGTAATAAATGAATATTTTTAACCTCTACATCTATTCTCTATTAGAAAACCAATGGGTCTTAATGTATAATGAATGTTCTTTGATTCAATAAATCTTTAAGGGTTTATCCTAGGTAGGGTTGGCTAATTGGAACATTGGAACCTAAGCTACCAAAGGAAAGTGGAATTGAACCTAAGGTAAATGGAGGAGGTATATGATGTAAAGATGATCCCATTGTGTAAGTAGAGGTTACTATCAGGGTTACTATAGGGCTACACATAGAAATAAAAAATGGTGGTGTAGATTTTCTTTGTAAACTTATAGGTTGAGTGGTTACTCCCATTGTAGTAACATTAGTTAATATTTGAGTGGTATTAAAATTTTGGGATCCTACTCTCATGATTGAACTCATGGTTGGTATAATAGGAGTTGGAATGTCAAAGAATGGATTAAAAGTTGTAGAAAAATTATTGTGTATCTATTCCTCTCCTATTACAAGATGCTTGTTTACCCAAGAAGAAGAATAGTGAAAATTTTATACTTGTTCCTCTTGATTTTTCTTGGAAGTATCTTTTGAACATTTATAAAGACTTATATTATTCCTAGAGGGTTGGATCCGTGTTGGATTCCTTGGCTTCTTTACTATTTTCATTTAATAATCATACTCTTCCTTGGAATATTCATGAGCTACTAAGCCTAAGACTCTACAAACTAATTTAATGACTTCAACTATCACTGCTTTGATTGCAAACTTTTTAATAGTCTCTGCTGGTTGAGAAATAAGAGGAGCTAATTCCTAGGATTTTACTTTTTCTTTATTTTCAAATTTCTTAATACAACAAAAAAAACTAAAAGAAATCATTTCTAAAACCTAAAAAAGAAGAAAGTATAAGAAAATAAAATAAAATGCAAGCATACCTAAAAAGCATTAAATTTATATAATAAATTTAAAATTATATAGAATCCTTAATGTCCATTAACTCTATCTACCTTCCCAACAATGGTCCCAAATTGACGAGCTAGGAAAAATTTGGTGTTGGATTACTTTAACAATTATCTTTGTCATGAAGAACTCACGTCATCTCAGAATGAACTGCAAGTCATATCCATGGACGAATGGTCCAAAGTCAAAAAGATCATCAAGGCATAAAATAATTAGATCTACATTCAATTGAAAACATAACACTTATGGCTATCACCCATAAGTAAAATCAATAATACTTCACCTTAACTTTTAACATTAAGTTCAAAGATGCTATAAGCTGATTAAACCAAATTGAGATTATATTAATTTATCAAAATCATACAAGTTTACAAAAGAAATGCCACCTAATTCATCATCCTTCTCTGCTATCTCCACAATGCAACAACTTCACAACCTTCAAACATTGTTGATTATTAATTGACACAAATCCTCAACACTCTTCTTAATAATTGAGTACATAAAATCCAATTTGGTGTGGTTTCTCTTTTAAGCATCCATCCCCCTCCTTACATTTTAAGATTTTTGTTTATACTAGGGATGATGTAGAAAAATAATCTTTTGGATAATCACTTGATATCAAGGATGTCAATATCAATCGATGAAATCTTGATAGAAATAGATTGCTAATCTTGTCATCATGATTGTCAATGCCACTCACCTTCTTCTATATAAATTGATATCCTAAGTTCTTCTTAAGTCTTCTCCTATTGAAATTCAAGGTATTAATGTATATCACCTCCACTATAGGAATCAATATAACCTCCATCAATCCTTATCACACCCAAGATTCCCTATGACACAAAAGCTATAAAGAGAAATAAGTTCTTATCTATATATATTGTTGGAATTAATTATATTTGACATATGAAAGTACTAAAGAAATTTAAAATGCTACTCTATGATGTTAAAAATTGAACAATTTTAGGGTTCACCAATGTTCATGTGTTGAGCTTAATTCAGAGTATGACATAGCACATTAAGTGAGTGCATATGTGGTTGCAACTCCAAGGTCAATTGTGTGAGAGCAAAATTTGGTGCTATATTACTTTAAAAATAATTGTCTCTTTTGATAATTGAAGATAGCTAGTTTTATTTTTTTCTAACATATTATTTTTCTTTTCATAATATTAGAATTTAGTAGGATTGAAGGTGATTTTCCATTGGAGTGAACCTACTTTAGCTAATTATTGATATCAGAGATTTAGGTTGATTGTTTCTTATAATTGGTTGCAAACTTTGTTAATTTTAGATGATGTGGAAGGAGAAATAGATAGAAGACCTAAACAGAAACATGGATAACATGAAGTCTACTATCCAATTGATGGTTACTCGATTGGATAAAATCAATGTAAAGATAGATAGGAATGCAAGTCCTAGCTATATTCTAACTTGCAAAGATGAGGATCATTCATGTCATAATGAAGATGAAGAATTTGTACAACAAGGTGGAGGGAATGATAAGGAAGTACAATCCAACTATGGAAGTATTAGAATCCATCATCCAAGGATTCTAATGAGAGGGAATCCTATTTCTCATATGTAAATTCCAGGAGCTCCATCTCCAACCTCTACTTCTTCCCATTTCAAGCTTGAGAAGGAGGATAAAGTAAGAATTATTAGAGCATTTCGTAATGCTTCAACACTTTTGTAAGCTGAGTTGAAGACTTTCAATGGTATAGATGATACCAATGCTTTTTCAAGTTGTCTAAAGGTACATGACAAGTAATTTGATTTGTAAGAGGTAAAAATCATTTGAGGTTACCCAATACTAAATCTAAATTAGAAGATATGGATTCTCCTTTATGGGAGAAGATGTTCTAGGATTATGAAAGATAAAATGGTCAATCCATTAGAGATTGAAATTTGATGAAATATAAGTTAAGAAGAAATTTTAAATAGTCTTGTTAGAGGTAAGAAATCATTATGCAGTTAAAATTCCTAAGACAATGTGACAAGAACATCAAATAATTCTACATCAAATTTTAATCTATTCCATCAATATAAAGTGAATTGGGAAGATTATGAATAGCCTTTAATTTTTTAGAAGATCTTAAAATGGCATACCAACAAGATTTATCCTTTTGTGAGTCACAAATTATTAATGAGGCTTATGATTTGACACTTAAGGCAAGGAAGGCAATAATTAAAGCAACATCTCATCAAATATTCAATGCTTCAAGTGTGGAGAATGGAGACACAAGTCATGGAAATGTCCACTTTATTAGGAATCCAGGGGTAAGGATGCACAAACCATGGAGATGGAGGAGATATCAAGCCAAGCTCTTCAAATAGGTAATCCTAATTCTCCCAAGATTGAGGAAGTTTTTGAGTTAAATTCTTGTACATTCATGGGGAATGTGAATAGAAGAGACCATCCAACTAGGAAATAGTCATTTTGAATTGGGGCTAGATGTTTTTTTAGTGAGAAATGAATTCATGATTTGTTTGATAGAGGAGCCCAATAAAATGTTATTTCTTCTAGGTCAGTTGCTAGATTGGGGTTGGTAAATATTTTTGATCCTAGATCCTATAAGCTGCATTGGTTGTCTAGATATTTCTCTCAATAGGTAAGGTAATAGCATACTTTAGAATTTAAAATTAGGATTTTTCATGATGTTGTGAAGTATGATGTAACTTCAATTGATTATCTTGATATAATTATTAATAGACCTTGGAATTTTGACAATGGTTCTAAGTTTCATGAAGCAAGAAATATAAGAAGTGTAGCTAGATCTCATGAAATTCATGAGTTGATTCCTACAATAGTTGAACATGTGAGGTAGAAAATCTCACTTAATGCTTTCTTAATCCTTCTGTAAGGGAGGTAATACATTAGGAAACATGATGAAATAGATTTTGGATTTTTTGTTATATCAACAATTGCTTCTAACTCTAATGATGTGCAAGTTGAAATTCCTAGAGGTATGTTAGGCTTAAAGGAGAAATTAAACAAGCTATTCAAGAGAGCATTGGATTGCTTACCACTAATGAGGAATGTACAACATTAGATTGATTTTATTCCTAGTGCTATAATTCCAAAAGAGAGAGCTTACCATATGGCATCAAATCACTGGGAAAAATTATAAAGGGAAGTAGAGGAGTTACTTGCAAATGGCTTTATGAGAAAATCCTTTTCACATTGTGTAATTCTAGTGGTTGTAGTGTCAAAGAAGGATAGTGATGCATGAAGGATGTGAATTGATTCTAGGATATTGAACAAGATAATAATAAGATATAGATTTCCTATTCCATGAATGAATGATAATCTTGATGTCCTTACCAATGTAGAGATTTTTAGCAAACTAAATTTGAAGAGTGGTTATCATCACATTAGAATCAGACCTAGTGATGAATGGAAGATAGCTTTAAAAACATCAGATGGTTTATTTGAATGGTAGTGCTGCCATTTAAATGAACCATCTAATGTTTTAAAATTTCTAAACTCTTAAAAAAGTTGAGTGAAAAATATGTGAAGTGGATGGCATGCTTAAAAGAGTTGAATCTTGTGTTGAAACACAAACTAAAATTTCTTAAGTCTTTAAAAAATTTGAGTGTAAAACACATGAAGTGGATGGCATCGGTAAAAGAGTTTAATCTTGTGTTGAAACATAAATGTGGGAAAGCCAATGTGGTGGCTAATGCATTATCTAAAGTGCATGTGGTTAATTTTAGTGTATCTCATGTGGAAGCTATGGGTGATTTTACTAATTTGTATGATCATGGTGTTGACTTTTGATAGGTTGGGAAAATCCTCAAAGAGCCATTATTGAGTAGGATAGACTAGTGAAGGAACTATCATATTCAAGATGAACTATTATTCTAGAATGGAAAGGTATGCATTCTTGATTGTGATTTCAGAAAGAACATTTTGTTTGAAAAGAATTATAGTGGAATAGAAGGTCATATGTATAAGCATAAAAAATTATAGCTTGTGTGTAGATACTACTATTAGCTTGGTAAGTTTTGAAAGTTGTGGAGTATTTACTTATGAAAAGTTCAAAGGAGGTAAAGGAGTAGAGGGATATTACATGCCTTTGCTAATTCCCAAGGGTTCATGTGAAAATGTATCTATGTATTTTATGAATGGTATTCCAAAAATAAATAGTGGAAATGATGCAAGTATTTTTTGTTATGAATAGGTTCTCCAAGATAGCATACTTCATTTCATGTGAAAAGCTAAGTGATGCTTCTCATTTGACAAATTTATTTTTCCAGCTATTATGAAGTTGCACGGAATTCCTTTGATTATTGTTAGTGACAAAGGCTCGAAATTCACTAGTCAGTTTTGGAGATTTTTTTGGAAAATTTTAGGGACTAAATTGACTTTTTCTAGTGAATATCATCCATAATTTTATGTTTAAATAAAGGTAATGAATAAATTCTTTCTAAACATATTGAGATATTTGTGTAAGGGACAACCAAATAGGTGGAAAAAAACTTATTATGTCATGCTATGTTTTCATACAATAATGCTTTTCATATTATCATTGATAAAAGCCCATTTGAGATAAACTATGATTTTTTTTCCTAAGATGGTGGACACCTTGAAGAGCTTTAATGGTGAATCTCAACTTAGTGCGAATTTTGTACAAGAGATGAGGGATCTCCATGTATAAGTAAAATCAAATCTTGAGAAGAAGGCTAAAGATAGAATTCTTAAGAGGATTGAGGGTACATGAAAGTTAAATTTTGTTGTTGGTGACTTGGTTTGAGTGCACTTAAAGAAGAAGAAATTGAGAGTATCAACTTCTTAAAGATAAATGCTAAGAAGATAGGACCTTTCTGAATTAGGATTAAGATTCATTTGAAATTGAATTACCAAATGATGTTGGTATGTATTTTGTATTTAATATTTCAAATATTATGTACTATCATGGATGATTTAATGAGAATACCATTCAAAAAATCATCAATGAGTTGAAGGTGATTATTGATCAAGCTAAGCCTTCAATGAAGAGGATGACAATCTACTCAAGTGGAGGGAAGCTTCACACACTTGGGAAGTGAATAAACATGAGTACCTGATCCATTAAAAGGATCAATCTACTAAGGATACTATATTGGGGTCATGAGACCAAACTTCATGAATAAGAAATCACTTCAACCCATACTCCCTTGTTCACATGAGTTCACTTTTTAAAGGATAGGAGAGTTGGTGTAGGAACACCTCTTCCAATTCCCTTGTTCTCTTTCCTACATGTTATTTTTGTAGGTTTTTGGATTTGTGAAGATGTTTTGAACATTAAGGATATGTCTCTAATGAGAGTTGAGTCTTCACAAGAGACATCTCATTTTAGGTAGGAGATATCTAAAAGTTTGAATTCAAGGCATTTCTCAAGCTACTGAGGCATCTTTGGTGAGCTATCTTAGCCAAAAGAAGATGTCCCATCCATAAAGAAGACATCTTCCAAACTTGAGAGACATCTCTCCTGAAAGATGTGTTTTGATAGGAGACAAAATTGGGAGGTTATAGATAACCCATATGACCAAGAAAACTTTCAAAATTACCCATTTCAATAGCTAAGAAAAATGGAAAAAGATGGAAATAGCTAAAGAAACTTAATATGAGTTGTAGAAAGATTTATAGGTATCTTGTCTTCTGTTTGCCAATAAATATTGATGGCTTTCATGCTTGTATGATGATGGAAAGATGAGATGTCATGAAAGTCCATGTGTTAAGCTTGAATAAGATTGTGAAAGAGCATATTGAATGACTGCATATGTGGTTGTGGCTCCAAGGTTAATTGTCTGGTGTATTGGCTTGGGAGTTCTTGGTCTGACTTCTATGGCTAGATCGTAGTCTTAGGTTATGAAAGAGATTCTCCATTGGCTGTTTCTTACATTGTGAACAACCATTATGTGGTTGTAGATCTTCATGCTCTACAAAAATATTTGAATGTTGAGAATGTTTAGAATGTTTGTGGGTTTTGAAATCCTATTATAATCTTCTCTTTTGATAATTAAAAATAGCTAGTTGTCCTATTTTCTACCATATTATTTGTATTTTCTTAATATTTGGATTTAGTAGTATTGAAGGTGATTTTCCATTGAAGTGAACCAACTCCACTACCCTCCCATTCTATAAGGTCTTCCTTTCTAACTCTATCTTCCAGATATCAATGAAGAAAATGGATGACTTCTAATTAAAGGATTATCAAGTATTTATAATCATAAGGGTATGCTAGGGTTAAACTAATTGGGTAATTACTAATGAGAACACTAAAAAATAAAAAATAAAAATAACTCTAAATTTATAAAATTAAATAAATATTATTTCTGGAAAGGGTTCACATTGCAATTTTGGTCTCATAGGGTACCTCAGGTACTACCTAATAGTTTTCATCTTCAAACACCAATCAAGGTCCAAGTTATAAATCCAAATGTGTCTAAATAGGGTACTACCATCATATGAATCCTCTAAAGCTAAAATAAATAAATAATTAATTAATATTAAAAATAATTACAAAAGATATATCACACATATAATAAGTAAAGCATATGACATTCCCAATGTAGAACCTCAGATAATAATGATCCATCTAATACCTAATATCTACTTACTTAAAAATCCAAAAAAGGGGTTCGTGCACCTATGGTAAAATAAAATTAATCCAAATACCAAATACACCTTAAAAATATAAATACCAAAATACATATTATGATGTCTCTAATTCTAAATGATGTTGCTACATAACAAATATGGTATCTCTTCATAACAAATGTTGTAATTATTGTAATAAGATTTTAAAGAACAAGTTGTAATTAAGATCTAAAAGGATAAATTATAATAATTGACATGTCTCTTGAGGTGGTATTTGGGGGTTTAACCTAAGGTATTTATACTTGGGCATTAGAGGTCATATCAACATGGAGTTGCAAATCCAATAAAGGTAAGTAACAAGCGCCAAATGAAGCATGATAAGAAAGTAACTAGTCATTCCTTCTAGTCAATTATAGGACTAACCATGATGGAAATGTTGCATTACCTTTAAGGGATAAATGCCAAAAGAAGATAACCTCGAGAAACCTTCAAAGCATGACCTAGATATACTATTCCGCATTAATAATGCAGTCTACTCATTTTTCTTCTACATTTTCCATATATTTTCTTTATGGATAATGTCGAATGTAACATATATTTGATGTTTTCCATGACATCTAGAAATGAGATGTTACATTTGGTATTATAGAAAATAATGATTTAAGAACCAAGCATTATCAAGAACTAATTACAAGTGAATGATGATCAAAGGAGCCACAACCCATCACTACAAGAGAACCCACATAGCTAGAAGATAATATTTCAATGATTTTCATGGATATATGAGTCCAAAACACATAACTACAAGAACCCATCAACAAGATTACTTCATAAAGGATTTAATGGATATCAACAACCAAGAGATCTGATTATACCTTAATAAGATACATCAACTACAATAAGCATGGTAAAGCAAGGATGTACTAGTCTAGTTGATTCTTACTTATCTTCTGGTATTGTTTGAATATTAATTAATTAAGATTATTATTAATTTTCTACTAGGAGGCTAGTAATCATAGACTAAGTCAACCTTATCTTGCTTAAAACTTATTATCCCTAAACACCTAACCCCTGTAACTTGGCATTACTCACTCTTACCTAAGAATTATGCATTAGTATGTTTAAGGAAATCAACCTATAGATAATATTTTCTCATCCCTATTCAATCTATAAAGATTATTACTAAGAGATTTGTAGAATGACCTAAATTCTAGTAGACAATGTATGATATTCTACCTCATTAATATTTTCCATAACACCTCATCAATAGTAATAAAGATTAAGTCACCTAGAAATCCACATGTCATCAATATGTCAGTGTATTAATATACAATTCAACAAAAAATATTATTTTTGTCCTTTCAAATACTAAAAATCCAACTTATTTTTCAAACCCTAAAACTATGCCCAATGCATAGTACTCATTAAGATGCTTCCAATAGTATCAATTTCATCCTGATTAAACTTATTGTTTGGGAGATATCGTCATTCAATTTTTCTCATTATTCATGTTTTAATAAAATAATATATTAATTAGTTAATTATTTTTAAATATTAAAAAAATAAAAAATTTTGGATTAGAAATTGAACCTTGAATCTTCTTGTAGCCAAAACAAGATCTTATCCATCTTTAGGCAAAATCACCATGACAACCACCTAGGTAGTGATGAATAAAATAGTAATAATAAGTTGAAAGAAATAATGTCAAAAATGTGGGGCTAGGTACTGAACCCATAACATCCCAAATGCTAAATGTAACACTTTTAGCCCATTCAAATAGCCACCAAGAGCTAATTAGCTTAATGTTTATATATATATATATACATATATAAATTTTTGTAATGATAATAATAATTAATAAAATAATAAATTTTATTTAAAAATTTTTATGGCTAGGCTACTCCAACCCACCTAGGACTATAAGGCCCCTTCAAGGAGCCACAAAGGTTGACCAAAAAAATCCCTAGGAAGGGCCACATAGCCCTACATGGACCTACATCAATCCATTAAGGATTGCATAGCCCCTCAAAAGGTCACAACATGCATACATGATAGTGCTAACCCATTAAGAGCCAAGTAGCCCCCTTTATACAGCTGCATTGGCTAGTAAAACCTTCATGAGGCCTCTTGCATGCCATCACCATCTAGTTTTTATTGTCTTTTGATCTCTCTACACCTTCCTCTTCACTATCTACTACCATAAATTCTTCTTCCACTACCCTTATATATGTCATTATTCATCACCACCTTTACATGCCATTGTTACCTACTTACCATCCCTATCATTGTCATTGGTTGTACTGTGCCTATCCTACACTTTTACCTCTACCTTCACTAAAAAATGCCAAAATTTTTGGTAGTCCATAATAGCCAAGAGAACCATTAGCATTATAGATGCTACCTCTTTTAAAAATTTTGGTCACTAGAAGTTTTTTCATCAATTGATAAGAATATTTTTTTAATTAATTGATGAGAAATTCCAAAAACTGTCAAATAACAACAAATCTGAATTTGACATTTAGAGTGTGATGAGTGGCGAGATACCCCTACACTCAACCATACGAATACGAGCATACCACGCGCGATCCGGTTGAACTCCGCAAACTAAGTGCCTACACGCCCATGGAACACTTAGGGTTAATTATTCGTTGTCTTCCCAAACTTACTTGTAATTTTCACGGTGTATGGTTAAGTAAGTCCAAGGTATATGATTTTTACAGTCTTTTTGTGTTTTATCTCCTATGCTAATGATTTGAAGGGTAGAGAGACTAATTACTAATTCTAACTAATGAACTAATTCTAAATTACCTAGCGTTAGCATCTGTTCCCACTTACCGTACACACCTTGAACTGATGCAACCGTGGCTACCAAACACTAATCATTGCTAGGATCATCACGCGTAACGCACTTGCTCAAAGTGGTCGTATTGAGGCACTTAACTAGGAGAGAAGGGTTGAGAGAGAAAGCAGTAAATAACAGATAATAAGTAATAAATAGTAGTAAATAGAATCCTAATTAGCCTATTCCATGCACTGCAAGGTTTATCCAAGAAGCTCGTCTTTATTGTTGTACACAAACTTGTGTTCAAATACAATGTTTGCTCGAATAAAGATCCATTCACTTTAGGACTCCTACTGCAGGCACATGGAAAATATTCTATCTATGGAGTGATCAATCTGCCAGATTTTCCCTACTGTCTAGCCTAGGATGAGGAAACAAAGGAGAGCTGCCTCTTATCTATAGATATGATAGTGCACCATGATATCGCGTACGCGATATCATGGGGGAGGATGCGATATCACGACGGCCGCGATATTGCATATTGCATCCCATCATACCTCCATGACTAAATGAAAAATCATCCTCGAGTTCATTACAATAATATTGGGAAGGTATGGGATTATTGACTCAAAGGAAACTAATGGGATGACAAGTGAACAGATCATCATTACAAGACACAACAAAAATGGTGTTCATGGCAACAAGGGTGAACACCTTATTACATTAACATCAGGTCTCATTTGGCAACTGAGAGAAAAGAGAAGAGAGAAGAAGTCTTGCTGCTGCCAACGTCAAGATTGCATCTTTCGTTGTCCATCGGTAAGCACACCAATGATCTTGCTCCTTGCATAGCTACTTCTAGCACTGCTCCATTCCAAATGTTCCTTCCAGATCCCCTCCATTGTTGCATGATTTCCATCTGCACACACAACACAATCTTTTATTAGCAAAGGTAAATGAATCATCATGTAATTAATACCTTGCTTCGGTGAAAGGTCTATTGGCTGGGTTGTGGTATGGCTAATATGGATCTGGAGATATATTAATGATGACTACTGAAGGTGTAGGGGTTAGGAGAAAATTGAAAAAAAAATCGGGGCTAGGAGAAAATTGAAAAAATTGAGCCTCATACCCCCATGACTAATCGCAAACCTCTGGTAGCATAAGAATGGAGAAAGAAAGAGAAATAAGAAAGATGAGGAAAAAGAGACAACTGTAGCATTGATGAAATGGATGTCAAGATGGGAATGAACAAAGTAAAAATAATTGCAAAAATGTTAGGGAAAAGAATTTAACTAGTGCCCCAAATAGGAATGTCAGTGGGTCCTCCCCAAAGGAGGCTCATGCCCTTAATGCCCTGACAAACCCACATTTAAAGAGTCCGTAGGCTCTAGGAATGTCATTTGGAACAAGAGTTAAAGTCTTAACCACAAGAATTTACCAAAAATAAAACAATGCATCAACCAAAATATACACTAATGATACAACTGGCAATGAGGTGAATAATGGGGAGAAGGTTGGCAAGAAGAGAATGGAATGGAATCCCAAGAACAAGGTGGTGTACAGCCCCTTGTGTGTTTAATGATTAATGTGACTTGGCAAATCTCATTCCAACTCTGGCTTCAAACCAACCACATCTAGTGACTTTGCATCAATGCATTTGGTTAATCCATCCCCTTGAATAACAAGAATGCTTCCCCAAAGAGTCACCACCATTCCAACGAAATAAGGAGGAGAGAATGGAAAGCGAGAAGGGCCTTAGTTAGAGGAAACATTTTTGGTTCCATAACCAATGCTTGTAGCCCAAGGGATTATTCTTCTAAGGGGTGTGCTTTGAATTCTCAATATTTTTTTGTGTTTTGCGTTTTTATGCGTAAGAACCACACCATGCAAGGACTTCTTATTTTTATTGTCTTAGCTTCCGATAATTGGGTAACATCGGAATGGCAAGAAAACTCAAGAAGAAAACATCCAACCACCCAAGAGAATGGCCAATACAAAAGCATCAAGTTCCCTTGAAGTCACACCCTTTTCAAACCTTGAGTCCTTCCTTAGTTTGAGAAATGCCCAGTCATCAATTTGTTAAAGTTCTTATTATGAAAGGGACTGTACATTTCCAAGCCAAGGGAGACCATAGAAACTGGTGGATGAATGAATGAAGTGAACTCATTGCCTACCATATCAAAATAAGCATACCTTAGTATCAACATCATGACTTAAAGGTAAAAACCAAACGTTAGCAATCAATGAAAAATAGTTCATACCATTGGGAAGAACACTTATTAGGTGACAAACTTACAAGGTGTATCACACACACACATACACACACACAAAATGGAAAAGTATAACAATGTTGTAAAACAAAAACAAGAAGATTTAAACAAATGTGTAAAATAAAAATAAGAAAAGTTAAAGAAATTTGTAAAACAAAAACAAGAAAAGTTAAAGAAATTTGTAAAACAAAAATGTGTAAGACAAAAACGTGTAAAACAAAAATGTGAAAAAAAAAACTTGTAAAACAAAAACATGTAAAACAAAAATGTGTAAAAAAAACAAAAAAAACTAAGGGCCTCCAATGGTTAGCATAGGTGGCCATCTCCCCCATGACTGAATTGCAAGGGAGAGATCTAAAATAATGAGTGTCTATGTGAATTTTGTAAAAGTGCCCAACTTCTTCCCACTAATGTTCTTAGATTAAGGGGTGGAAGTTGGCGACACTCATATTCCAATGTGTCTATGCCTTTGTTGTTAACATGAGTTGTTTACTCAATTCATTCCGTACATATTGGGTTGCTCTTTTGACTAGCTGTCAACCATGGGGTGTCTACTACTTGTTGTGTGGTTGCTACATACAGGCATCTTTATTTCAAAGTATGAAGGGCACACCTGTTTCATGGAGGAATTTCCTCCATGTCATCACCCGATGAATTACTGTATGTGATGCATGGAACTTTCCTCTTCTTGATCTTTCCATAAATATTTACCTTAGATATCTACAAGGAAAGAGCATGGATCCCTAAGTATGCATCTACTATACTCATCCATGGCCTTCCCATTATAATTGGGAAGCCCTTATTGTTGCTAATAACTTCTATCACTAGGAAGTCAGCTAGGTAGGACCAACCATACACAGTGGTAACTATGTCCTCCACCAATCCCAAGGGAATGGTGATGGACTAGTCTGCCAGCTCCAGTTGGATGTTGCTCTTCTTAAGTTGGGGTAGGTTCCAGGCTTGATACATTTCTTGTGAAATTAAGTTGACCCTAGAACCTGAGTCAAGAAGAGCCTTATGTGATTTGTTCCTGGCAATTTGTAAATAGATTAAGGGGCTTCTAGGATCAGTTAGTTTCCTATGAAGGTGGCCTACCTTGATCCAGTCGGTTACGGTATGCATTAACATAACCATATGCTTACACCTTTGTTGTTGGACTGAAAGGTTCTCCAAAGTTTTTTTTGGTGGAGAAGTGTACATAGGCTCAACTGCTTGTGTTTGCGAGAGTTTGTTTAGGATTTTGGTTCTGAAGAAAGGTCTTCTCTTTTTACAGTTGTCAGAACCAGCAGCGGGTTGAATATTTATAGCTCTTGTAGTGTTACATTGCTACGGTTGAGTAGGGTGTTTCCCTTGCATTGTTGGAATAGGAGGTGTTGTGGGAACTACCAGTGGAAGAGGTGCAGGTGGAGTTGGAGGATGGTAAGTATGTGGGGTACCTCCCGGAGGAGAAGGAGTCCTCCTAAAGTACTCCTAAACTTGGTAGTGACATTGGGGAGTTGTGTGACTCATAGAGTCACTTGGAGAAACTGCCTACTACACATAATAGCCATAAGGATCAAGTTGCCAGTAAGGATATTTTTGTTTTGGTAGTGGCATCCCCCATAACTATAGGTATTGCCACTGTTGATGTTGTCTGATGGGTTGTGGTGGAGTTCCTCTTGGATAGTATGTCAATGGTTGGTGGAACTATCTTGGGTTACCTTGGGGATAAGGTAACCTTCAGGGTGTCTACCCTTGGGTAAGTCTTGGATTAAGTGCATACACTCCAAACTCTTGTAGATGTGAGATGATTGGACAACATCCCTTAGGATGGTCATATTGGCAGATCTCACATCCACCATCATTGTCTGTGTCTAAATCCACAACCTCATCAGAGATAGTAATTTTCCCCTTACCTTTGTTATGTGCAGGGCCTAAATCTCTTCATTTTTTCTTGTTCTTGTCACTACTTCATTCCTCCTTAGACTCCTCTAAAATTTTCAAGATAGTTTCAAGTTTTGATTCTAAGGAATCCCACAATTGATCCATCTTAGCTAATACTTCTATTGTTAGTTTTTGAATTGGCAAGGTTTTTCTATTCACCAACTCTTCGAGTGGTGACTCATCCTCTTCATTGCAAAATTTCATTCCCTTCTTCTAAAGGGAGGGATCATGGTTGTATTCTTTCGCACTCTCTCTTTTTCATAGCTCACCTTCTTCTTTGGCTACTTGCTCCAATATTCTATGTATTTTATGGGCTCTAAGTTCTAATAATCTCCCTTGGGCATAAGTCCCAAGGGTTCTCCTAGTCTCATGCCTTAGCCCATCTATGATGTGGCGAAGTTGATCCTGTTGAGTGTATCCATGGCCCGGACAACGATGTAGCAATGCATAGTAGCGGCCCATGGTAGCATCCAGGGGTTCATGAGTACCTTGCTTCCATCCTTAGATTTTCTTACGCAAGTTAAACACTCTGGAGTATGTCTGATACTTATCATTAAAGAGTTCTAACATCTTACTTCACCTCCTGATGGTTTTTGGCTCTAAGGACCGATACCAACTCTTTGCTTCCTTAATGAGTGTCCTGGGGAATAACTTTAGTTTTTTCCACTCATTATCTATGTTTTGCAAGGTGTAGGCATCATGGAATGCTTGTAAATAATTCTACGGATCAACGTTGTATCCCCCCTCAAAGCGTGGGATATTTTTCATGTCTAAACGCTTGATCCGACTATCTTTTTGATGCCTTGTTGGTATCCTAACTACCTCTGTTATGTCAAGCATACTTCAGGTTGCAAGTAGGGGCTCATCATAATCATCTCTTTCATGATTCCTATGATGTCTTCGTTGTTCCCTACTTTCCCTACATTCATGCCCTTATCCTCTCTCTCGACCTTCCCGTCGAGGTCTCTCGTTTTGTCTACCTCTATCCTCACCGTTATGCTCTCTATGACTATGCCCAGAGGTGAAAGGAGAGGGTGAATGACGTGAATAAGGAGAAGTAGAAGGAGAACCATCACCATGATGATGTTTCCTACCTTCTCTTCTGTGGTTTTAGCCCCGATCATGATGATGATCCAAGTGCCTATCCTTGTTATGTGTTGTTGTTCCCTCAGTGAACAGTTGGTGTTCACGAGGATCAGAACCAGTGTTATGTATCGTTGAGCATAGGTTCTGATACCCAACCTCATCACCACCATTAGGAGGGGGAACATCATTTGATAGAGAACCCGTTATAATGGGTTCATCCTCTCCTATTTCACTAAGGATGTGCGAGCCTTTGCCCTTCAACAGTGTATGTTGGCTCTCCTACCATGAGTCCCTGATACATTGTGCTTATGTGGGATGATAATCCCTTGTATCAAATTCACCTATAATGTATTCAGCATAGAGCTGAGTCATGCTAATCTATGCCAAAGCACGGAGGAGCATGTTGGGGACTGATCGATCTAGAGGTAACACGATGTTACCTTGCAAATCTCTCCATCGCAGCTGTTCGTCTTGATGGAGGATAAATGTAAAGTTTGGAATATACTCATCAGGATGAGTATATGTCAACCTATATTGTTGAGGAACTGGTGGATTTTGGTTGTGTTTTTGATTGCCGACTGTCTCTAGTATTGTCCCTAGGTGGTGTAATTCTCTTGTGAGAAGAAGACATTGCTATTTAATTCGGTGTGCTAATTACCATTATATAAATTTTTCTTTTAATTAACCTGAAGGTTCGTTTAGGCTCCCAACGATGTGAGTGATATCCTATGTTCTATTTAGTGCACAAACACTTAGTCCCCGGCAACGGCGCCAATGATGAGTGGCGAGATACCCCTACACTTAACCATACGAATACTAGCGTAGCACACACGATCCGGTCGAACTTCGTAGACTAAGTGCCTACACGCCCATGGAACACTTAGGGTTAATCATTCGTTGTCTTCGCAGACTTACTTGTAGTTTTCACGGTGTATGGTTAAGTAAGTTTGAGGTATATGATTTTTATAGTCTTTTTGTGTTTTATCTCCTATGCTAATGAGTTGAAGGGTAGATAGACTAATTACTAATTCTAACTAACGAACTAAGTCTAAATTACCTAGTGTCAGCATCTGTTCCCACTTACCGTACACACCCTGAACCAATGCAACCATGGCTACCAAATGCTAATCGTGTTGGGATCACCACACATAACGCACGTGCTCGAAGTGGTCATACTAAGGCACTTAACTAGTAGAGAAGGGTTGAGAGAGAAAGCAGTAAATAACAGATAATAAATAACAATAAATAAAATCCTAATTAGCCTATTCCATGCACTGCAAGGTTTATCCAAGAAGCTCATCTTTATTGCCATATACAAACTTGTGTTTAGGTACAATGTTTGCTCGAATAAAGATCTGTTCACTTTAGGACTCCTACTGCGGGCACATGGAAAATATTCTATCTTTGGAGTGATCAATCTACTAGAGTTTCCCTACTTTCTAGCCTAGGATGAGGAAACAAGGGAGAGCCACCTCTTATTTATAGATATGATGGCACATCGCGATATCGTGTACACGATATCGCGGGGGAGGATGCGATATCGCGACATGCGATATCACGTCCCATTAGAGTGGAAGAAACTTAAATACTAAAAAATGGTAAAATTGACTAACTAGTTATATTGATAGGGTGGTAGCAAGTATGATAAATTTTTTTTAATTAAATGCACTTATCTTGAAGTAATACTAGGATGGATGAGCTCTCGAGAAGTCTTGAATTTCATGCCCAAAATTTTGAACTTAGAAAGCCATAACATTTGATTCTGAAAGATCTTCTTGATAAATGAAGAGTCATTTTTAGTATATTTTGACCTTATAAACCCAATGAAGAAGTTAAATCAATCCCATAAAGCTCCAGGAATTATTTTTATTCCTTATCCTAAAATTATGCCTCAAGACCCTTGAAAGCTCAATTTGGCATAATCTGGGCATATGGTGTTTGTTTCTAACATATGAATAGCCATTTCTAACTTTTTTCAGCCTTCTAAACTCAATGGTAAGGTTATATTAATCATTTAGATGCCTAATAATTAGGTGATACCTTAAATTATTCCTTAAGTGACCATAACTTAAATAACTAACCATGCCTAATATTTTAATTATTGGACTAAAAAATCTAACCTCTTGGACCATCTTCAATCTTAATATTAGGTGCTTAATCTCTATAAATAGATAGTCTTAGGTAACTAACCCCTACTATATCATTAGTTACACTATCGAAGTTAGTGTCCTAAGGGGGGTAGAAAAGGTTATTAAGAGTCTAGGAAATGTTGCTAAATTGTTTCCAATCTAAAAAATTGAACAATTAATTAGATAAATATTTGGTGAATTAGAATGATCAAGAAGATGTATATCAATTTAACAAGCATCTAAAAATTTGGAGCAGGCATCAAACATCATGAAAAATCATAATCTTATTTTGACAAGATGTATGATACTCATGAGGAGAAATGATCTAAGAGAGAATCCAAGAACAAAAATAAAAGTTACAACATACAATATGCTTGCAAGATCCCTAGCCAATGAAAAAAAACATCTGATATGTCCACCTTGTACCTTGAACTAGCATGAGTATCAATATCCATGATCTTAGCAAAATTACAAGATTTAATTATTGATTTCTTATGGCTACAAGTCTTATCATGGGAATTCTTATACCAATTCCAACTTGATTTGAAAAAATTGGGATATGAAGGTTTTTACTAGCAAAAATTTTATTCTAAAAGTTCTTCTTTTAAGAAATACAAATTAGCCACTTGTAAAAACCATAATATGAATGGTTGTGTGATCTTTTACAAAGAATTCAAGTTTGAATTAGTACAAAGTTTTGAATGGATATTAGAAGATATGATTTTTGAAATTCCAAAACTTCAAATCATGGAAAAGAAAGAACAATTAATATTCTATAGAAACAACATAGTCTTGGCATTTTTATTTAAAATCTAATTATTAGGAAGATGTGTATGTGTAATCAACACATATTTAATTGCTAAGTCAAAATGTTTGGATAGTAGAATTTGTCAAGCAACCTATTTGATTAATCAAATAGAGGAAAGCTTAAAGAATAAACTATTCTAAAACCATACTAGTATTAATCCAATATCATTTATCCTCTATGAATATGTTAATGCAAAAATTATAACTAGTATTTATTAATTCTTAAAATATGGACATGTAAAAGAATCCTTGGAAGAGGAACCTAATTTGAGAAAGATTTTTCCATTAATTTGACATTAAATTTGATTGGCCAATGCATATTTCACTTACTTTGAATCTTAATAGATAAGGTAAATCCCAAAATTCAAGAATAAATGATATTAATTAATTGCATTCATCAAGAACCCTAATTCACCAACTACATTGCCATAACTACTATGGACAAGCCAACATCACTCTTCATCAAGATCTTAAATTATATTTGATATAATGTTTGATTCTTCCAAGTTACCAAGTTACTAGAGTTAATTCCAAGGAAGAAATTAAGAAGAAAGATCAAGCCTTACCATACTAAATAATATCATCCAATCATATACTCCTTGTGGTGGAACTTTAATTACATTCATTGATCGCTAAGGTTAATGAAGATTAGGGACACTCTACACTCTTAATCTTACTTTTATTCTTAACCTTCTTATTTACTTCATTGTTTAATTTATACTTTAATTATATAATTGAGGTATTTCTAGGTAATACAAGTTAAAAATAAGGTATTACCCTATCTTCACTTATGTAACTAGATATCAGTTGCACTTTGTGTAATCCTAGTTAGGATTGATGATTGGTGGTTAGTATATCTTTAATTTACCTCATTATTTCTTTGGATAATGAAGGTAAGTATTAATAAAATAATATTTAACTTCCATATATTCTTCTTGCTTATATTTTTTTCAAAGTAACTAGGAGAATATTAGGATATTCAACCTTATGTTAAAAGGAAAAATCAAAGTATTGGGGAATTAAAGCATAACAGGAGAATTAGAGCTAGATAAAAATCATTAAGATGGACTTGTTCAAAAATAAAAAAAACATAAGAGTGATAGATTATCATGTCCCCATTCCCAAATGATACTACTACATAACAAAGATGTTGTCTCATCATTGCAAATGTTGTAATTATTATAATAAGACTTAAAAGGGAAAGTTATAATTAAGATCCAAAAGGATGCATTGTAATAATGAGCATATCTCTTGAGGTAACCTTTATGGATTTGGCCTAATGTATTTGTACTTGGGCATTAGAGGTTGTATCAGCATGGAGTGGTTGAGCCAATAAATATGAGTAACAGGTATTAGGTGAAATGTGTCAAGAAGATGATTAGCCATCCTTCTAGTTGGTTATAGGTCTAACCATGGTGGTAGTGCTATATTACCTCTAAGGGATAGATGTTAATAAAAGATAATCCCAAGGAATCCTAAGAGTAGAGACTAGATACACTATTCCACATTAATAAAGCATTTTACTTATTTTTTCCTCTAATTTATTCCTATTATTTTCTTTGTACATAATGTTGAATGTAACATACATTTGACCTTTTCCATGATATCTAGAAATGGGATGTCACATAGAGCTTAACTATGTAAAGCACATGAGCTTTAATTAAAATACCAATGATATTTTACAAAAATATTTATCAAGCATCAAGATCTACTATGTATTGCTCATGCATTCTAATTAAAACATAACACCCACATGCAAAGGTAGTTACAAGGCATAAAGCTTAACTATATAATGTTAAATGGTCAAATAAGATAAATTAAAATATCATATATATCTGATGAGACGCAGATTGCACAAGCCGCGATATCGCGTACGCGATATCACATCCCCTACGATATCGCGTACGCGATATCGCGGTCCACCGCCATATCTATAAATAAGAGGCGGCACTCCCCTCATTTCTCA
>MNCI01004504.1:79408-129453 GCA_015680685.1 Gnetum montanum
GCTTCGAGCATGTGCGTTACGTGTGGTGATCCCAGTAACGATTAGCATTTGGTAGCCATAGTTGCACAGTTCAGGGTGTGTACGGTAAGTGGGAACGGATGCTGACGCTAGGACTTAGTATTGTAGTTAGAGTTAGTTAGTTTCTCAACCCTTTACCCTCACAGCTTAGGAGATAAACCGAAAAATACCAAAAATATTATATACCTCAGACTTGCTTAACCATACACCGTGACACATACAAGCAATCCTAGGAAGACAACGAACGATTAACCCCAAGTGTTTCTTATGGCGTTAAGGCATTTAGTCTGCGGAGTTCGACTAGATCGCGCATACACACTTGTATTCATATGGTTGAGTGTAGGGGTACCTTGCCACTCATCAATATCCCATAAAGGAAATTACAAATCATTAATGTTAAATTAAAAATAAATAATTAAAATAATAAAATACATCATCATTATCATCCTAGTCTTATCCCAACAAAATGGAATCAACTACACTATAAATTATTAAAACTTTAAAATACATAAAATGTCAAAAGTAAGACACATGAAAATATAAATCCAAAGGTGTATTTACAAATAATGCTCAAATACATAAATAAATGAAAGAATCTATAATACTATCAAGGAATACTAAAGGATAACTAAATAGATTATACAAATAACACATCAAGGGTTCAAACCAAGGAATATATTAACTAGTAAGAGGATCTAGAACTAAAGTGTTATAATTCAAAACTTATTTTCATCTCACTATCCCACCTAAATATTTGATTATTCTTTGAAAAAGAAAACATTGACTATGAAATGTCACTAAAGTTCCTTATGAATCTTCTATAAAAGCTTACCAAATCAAAAAAGCAATGTACCTCAACAAAATTTGTTAAAGTTGGTCATTTTCTAATGGCCTTCATCTTGGCTACCTCCATCTTCACTTGATTTATAGAATTTACATGTCCCAAATATTTTTTTTCCATGAACTAGGACTTCTTGATGTTAACCAAAAGTTTAACTTCATCCAAAGTTTTGCAAAAAGCTTCAAATGATCAACATGCTTCTTTCGATTAAAGTTATACACAAGAATATTATGAAATAATATAATTTAACATTTTTAAATTAATGTCTTCAATACATCATACATTAATCTTGTAAAAGTAGTAAGGGTATCCTTCAATGTAAAAGACATTACAAGACACTCAAAAAAATCATTTAATATATTGAAATTAGTATTTAATTCATCATCCAATCTAAGTCTAATTTTATGGTATCCACTTCTTAAATCAATTTCATTAAATACTTCAACATAAGTAAGAGCATCTTACCATTATTTACTTTACTTAATTCAATGCATATCCTTCATTCTTCACTTTCCTTCTTCAAAAATAATACCACTATAATCACATAATGAAAATTTGATTTATGCATAAACCCATTTGTAAGTAGTTCCTCTGTGAAAATATTTTGTATCCTAATGTATGCTTCCATCATGTCAATTTTATTTTTCACATTATTTTAGGGATTGGATTTATTTTCCATGTTTTTGTTGAGTCATGTAAGTGGATCCATGTCTCTATGTAATATATCGCATGATACAAATTTTGTATTTTTGAAGAAATTAAGGTAAAGTCAAATGTAGGTTCACCAATGCTCCATGTAATGTATCTTATTCTTAGGACCATCCAAGGCTCCATATGATCATTTCTTCTTTGTTGGAACAACATGAAGTCCATAGATGGCATTTCCACATGATTTTGAACCACAAGTATTGTCTCCTTATGATTTAGTTGATGATTAGGTGGATCATTTATAGCCATGGTTAGAGTTGAATGTGCTCATAAGGACCTCCTCACATTTCTATTTCATTCATGTATGGACTCTTCTCAAACTTAAGGCATTTTAATGAAAAACCTTTGATGTATGTTTGAAGCTTGAAATAATAGAATAAGTGAAGTATTTTCCTCCATATCATTATCTCATTTAGGTATTTTATCTATTTTAATTACATTTAATTATATCATTACTTTTTATTGATTTTAACCTTATTTTAATTTGATATCATTTTTGCTATTAATTTAGAGAAGAAAAGAAAATATTGTATGTGAAGATCAATTTCCATTATTGTGTCTTGAAGAATTCATAGTGATTGCAGATCACAAAGCGAGTTTCAATTAAAGAATGATTTTCTTGATGAGGAGGAGCTCCCATGTATTCCACAATCCAAGCTCTCTCAATGTTACAAAACTAGAAAATTTGAATAAGAAAAAATATGAAAGCTTTATTTTTACTCAAATGGAGAAATTACAACTAAAAGGAAGCATAATTTCCAAGGAAAAAAAGAGATTAAATCCAACTCTCACACACTCAATCAAAGCAATCACAGACTTACAAAGATGATCATCAAGGCATCATGCCAAAAATCTCTCTCTCTCTCTACTCTTCTCTCAACTCCCTACACTTTCTCTTCAAACTCTCTTGATCAAATTGAAGGACCAAGAGTTCTATTTATACATTTTCCCCCTTTTCTCTTCATCTTCCCTCCAATTTATCATTTAATTAAGTGTTTGTTAAATCTATGGAAGATGTCTTTGAGAAATAGAAGACATCAGAGAAGACGTCTTTGAGGAATAGGAGACATCTATCCCAAGCATAGAAGTTATCAAAGAAGATGTCTTTGAGGTGTATAAGATGTCTAATATGCAATGAAGACATCTAACTATTAGTGAAAACATCTTTCTAACCAAGTTCAAAGTTAAAGATGCTTTTTTCTTTTAGGTCTGGAACCTCCAAACAAGTTCCCATAGCCCCCAAAACACCCTCAAGTCATCAAAATGATCCAAAAAGACTCCCAAACATGCTAAAATACCCTAATACCATCATCAAAAAAATAAAATTGAAAGAAAAACACAAAAACACATGAACACCTATGTACAAACATATTGACCTTTAGACATGGACTAGGTGATGTCCTCATCATCTCTTCCACCCTTAAGAATTTAAACTTGAAATTAAGTTGGCTATACACTTGGGATAGCATTAAGCCCCCACAAATCCAAACCATTCTCATGGATCCAAATGGAATTTTAAAATATTTCATCATTCCAATGCACCAAGTACTCATGCACTTTTTTTCCTCTTATCCTCCTAGCCTCCCTTGCTTACAGCACAATTGCTTTCATTGGTGCCTTGGCTGAGTTTGAGTCTTCAAGGGCATCCTTGAGGATCTCAAGAATATCCCTAAATTCTAATGAAATCACATTTCCATGGTATGGGCTCAAATCTAAAACATTAAAAACACAAGAAATAGGCAAGTTATTAGGTAAATCTAAAATGGACCTCTTTGACTTGAGCTTGTAGAAGTGCACATTATTTTTCCTTTCTTTACTCAAGTAAATCCAAACATAATCACCAATCTAGAATTTAATTATCCTCTTTCCCTCATTTCCCTTTGAAGACACAATCTTTATCTTTTTCTCCAAGTGAGATTTAACTTGCTAATGCAATTCTCTCATTTGCTCAACAAATTCTAAACTCAAAGAGGCACAATCATAAAATTTCCTTAACTCATCAACCATTCTTGGTGAAAACCCATAATTTTCCATAAAGGAACAAGTTAAATATCACTTGGTGAAAAACCATTCTTGTTGAGAAAATTAACTCAACAAGTTAGATATCAGTTGGGGAAAAAGATAAATACGGGTAACGAAGGCAAGAGAATAATTAATTTCTAGATTGGCTATTATGTTTGGATTTACTTGAGTACAGAAAGGCATAAGAATGTACACTTCTATAGGCTCAATTCAAATAGAATTAGTCCATTTTAGATCAGGGCCAAAATAAATCCAAATGCTTATGAGATTGACTTATCTAATGATTTGCCTATTTCTTGTGTTTTTAATGTTTTAGATTTGAGCCCATACCATGGAAATGTGATTGCATTAAACTTGAGGGATAGTCTTGATATCCTCAAGGATGTCCTTGAAGACTCAAACTCAACCAAGCTACCAAGGAAAGAAATTGTGTTGGAAGCAAAAAAGGCTAAGAGCACAAGAGGTAGAAAAGTGCATGAGTACTTGGTGCATTGGAATGATGAAGGATCTAAAAATGCCATTTGGATCCATGAGAAAAATTTGGCTTTGTGGAAGCTTAATGCTATCCTGAGTGTATAGCTAACTTGAGGGAAACTTAAATTCTTAATAGTGGGAGAGATGATGAGGACATCACCTAGTCAATATCTAAACCTCAATATGCTTGTGCATAGATGTTCATGTATTTTTGTGTTTGCCTTTTAGTGTTATTTTTTTGATGATGATTTCAGGGTATTTTAGCATATTTGGAAGTCTTTTGGGGTCATTTTGATGACTTTAGGATGTTATGGGGGCTATGGGAACTTGTTTGGAGGTGTCCATAGGTTCCAAGCCTCAAAACAAGCATCTTTAACTTTGACCCTAGTAGGAAATACGTCTTCACTGATAGTTAGATGTCTTCATTGCATATTAGACGTCTTGCACACCTCAAAGATGTCTTCTCTAATAACTTCTACACTTGGGAAAGATTTCTCCTGTTCCTCAAAGATATCTTCTCTGATAAGTTCTGCTCTCACGAACAAAAGACATCTTCCAAAAATTTAATGAACATTCAATTGAATTATAAATTGGAGGGAAGATGAAGAGACAAGGGATAAAAGGTATAAATAAACCTTTTGGGCCTTCAATTTGATCAAGAGAATTTGAAGAGAGAGGGTAAGGAGTTGAGAGAAGAGTAGAGAGAGTGATAGAGTTTTGACATGGTGCCTTGATGATCATCCTTCTGAGTGTGTGATTACTTTGATTGAGTGTGTTAGAGTTGGGATTGAATCTCTTGTCTATCCTTGGGAATTTTGGTTCCTTTTAGTTGTAATTTCTCCATTTGAGAAAGAATAAAGCTTTCATTTTCTTTTCTTATTCAAATTTGTTATTTTTGTGACATTGAAAGAGCTTGGATTATGGAATCCATGGGAGCTCCTCATTAGATTAAGGTTATGAGGACATCACTTAGTCCATGTCTAAGCCTCAATATGTTTGTGCATAGATGTTGATGTGTTTTTGTGTTTATCTTTTAGTGTTGTTTTTTTTTATGATGATTTCAAGGTATTTTAGCATGTTTGGGAGTCTTTTGGGATCATTTTGATGACTTTAGGATGTTTTGAGGGTTATGGGGACTTGTTTGAAGATGTCTGGAGGTTCCAAGCCTCAAAATAAGCATCTTTAAGTTTGATCTTGATAGGAAATATGTCTTCAGTAACAGTTAGATATCTTCACTACATATTGGATGTCTTCTCTAATAACTTCTACACTTGGGAGAGACATCTCCTATTCCTCAAAGACATCTCCTCTAATAACTTCTACACTTTGGATAGACATATTTTGTTTCTCAAAGACATCTTCCACAAATTTAATGAACATTTAATTGAATGATAAATTCGAGGAAAGATGAAGAGGCAAGGAGGAAAAGGTATAAATAGTCCTTTTGGTCCTTTAATTTGATCAAGACTATTTGAAGAGAGAGTGTAGGAAGTTGAGAGAAGAGTAGAGAGAGAGATAGTGTTTTGGCATGGTGCCTTGATGATCATCCTTGTGAGTGTATGATTGCTTTGATTGAGTGTTTGAGAGTTGGATTGAGACTCTTATCTATCCTTGGGAATTATGCTTTATTTTAGCTATAATTTCTCTATTTGAATAAGAATAAAGCTTTCATTTTCTTCTCTTGTTCAAATTTGCTATTTTTGTAACATTGAGAGAGCTTGGATCTGAAATCCATGGGATCTCCTCATTACTTGATCAACCAAAAACACATTGATGGTAGTTATAGCATGTTCAACTAAAAATTTGATTCAACTCTTTGAAATGATTTTAAGACCTCAAATCTCAATCATTTTTTACTGTCATTCTTTTACATCCACTCATTCCATTGTCTTCTGGACTAAATTTCTTAATGCTTCATTTTGGAATCATTTTAGGATTGATTTCAACATCCTTGCTACACCATGACTTAACCAGTAATTGACTAGAACTCATGATATACTTAGAGATATGTCATGACCTCATCATAAGTCATGGTTTTATAGAGAAAGAAAAATCCATTGTTTCTATTAACTACAACTTTACCACTAGTTATGATATTATAGCACAAGTTCATCACAACTCGTGGTTTTGAAAACTCCACAAAGGAGGCTAGAGGTAGAATTTTGATACATTTTATATCAACCAATACCCATGGTCAAGATAACCATGACTCCTAGTGCCTGAACTGAAAGTACTCCATGACTCATGATCTTGTCTTTGGCTCTTAGACACATCACAATCCATGAGTAAACCACAACCCATGGTTTGCAATACCATGCTTTGGCCACCACTTATGATCTTAATTATGATCATATTTTTGGCAAGGACTTGAGCCAAGAAAAGCTTGCAGACTACCAAAAGAATCTTATTTCACTACTGCCTCCCACAGACTACTATTTTGAAGTTATACCCTCTAATTTTCAGCCATCCTATATGTCCTATCATTTCAAATTGTAACACTTGAAATGAAATTAGTTTGGTACTACAAAATTTAATTGGTAAAAAAAATTTATGTTTTTCTTTAAAGACATTGGACAATTTTCATGTTAATTCTTTCACCACTATTGGAAGATCACATTGCTTAGTCATGTATTAAGTAATTGTAGACATCATAATAAAACTAATAGTTTTCATCTTCATGTTTTCTAATGTATTCTTTTTCACACAAGAGACTAAATAATACATTTTTTAAGAACTAATTTCATACTTGCTAAACTATCATTGGAATCAAATCATGGATTCCATCATCTCTAGCCACTAATCAAACATTCTCGATACCATTATCAAAATTTAATGGTCTTCAAAGAACCACATTAGCATAATCAATTGGAAACACATCATAAATAACCAATTATAGGAACTAAAAATATTAAATTTTAATAAATATTATCCCCTAACATCTTAAAATAAATATCTTGCTAACCAATGCATTTTATAGGATTTAGGATAAGGGTGAGCCACTAGAATCAATCTAGCAATAGTACTAGAAAAAATTGCATTCTCTTTAATGCCTCCATTAATCAAAATATGAATCCATTCTCCACTCTTGAGACATCTAGTCCAAATTCTAAACAAAAATTTCCTTGGATAATAATCTCTTAAATTTATATTCCTCATGAATGAATTCATTTCATTCATATCTTCTATTTTAGGGGAATTAAGATTACCCATTGAGGAAGCTTAATGTGATAACTCCTTCTTTTCCATGATTTTCATGATTTTTTTCTTAATAATGTTTTTAAGGGAATACTACCATTATTTGTTCCCCATTCCTCTACATTTGAATATTTGACTCTTGGAAGAGTTATTTTTCCTTGTATTTTTTGCTTCCTTACTTGAATTTTCTTTGGCTTTACTCTTGTCTTTCTCCTTTTCCTTCTTATGTTTCTTCTCTTTATGTTCTCTTTAGTATTTATATTGGATTTAAATCCCTTGTCAAATTTAGAAACCTTCTTCTTATGCTTGATTATTTGTTTCACCCTTCCTTCAAAGTCCATTAATCTTATTCTCTATTTTTAATGTCAAATCATAAGTCTCATCTAGAATTTCAAGCTTATAGAAGAATACATTCTACTAGTATTACTTCTTTAAATCTCTAAGAAAGATAGATTTCTACTCATATTCACTCTATACAAATTTTTATTAATGAAAAAAATGATAAAAATCAAGGTAGAAGTCGTTCACATATTTCTCTTTTTACCTCAAGGATTTCAGCCTCATGATGGTTTCTTTTCTTTGTCTTGATTACTCATTTGTTTTCCTCAACATGTATTATATTAGAGGTCATTATCTTATCTTCAAATATTCTTTAAATTCATGTGCACCATCCATATCATTTAAGGGATTCAAATCCATACAATGTAGCCTTAATGCATTCCTAAATACTCATGCAAGTTTATCATCATCTTCATCATCTAGATTTGAATTTCTAAATGTTCTGAATGAATGAGTAACTAATGGATCTCTTTTAGGTCTTACATGAGGGTTAGGGTTTCTATTCATAGGTCTCTTAGTGTTATTTTGGCATCTTAAGAGCCTATATTATGAAATCCAAGAATGGCTATTCATCATCTTAGTATCAAAGTAAAGGATTTGAAGGTAATTCATATCAAGTTTAAGTAATTTTCTTCATCACAACACAATAATTTTCTTATCTTTATCTTATTTTGGTTTGCACTTTCAATTTTATGTTATTTTCCATACTTAATTAGGGTTTAAGTGAAATTATTTTGGTCATTTTATATGTTCAATTATATTTATTTTTGTGGAATTTACTTATTTATGATACCCATTAGCTTGAATTATCAAGGTGTTAGAAGCCCAAATAACTAAAACCTTAAGATGTATATCAATAGTATATATAGTGATTTAGTTTTAAATACCAAAGATGATGGGGACACAAATTACAAAGTATACTTATGTATGTCATTACATATAATACATAAGAATGTTATAATACATAACTCATGTTGTTATAGTAAGGGAAATGAATATTTTTATGATTTTTAATATTTTTACATATTTTTAAAATAATGAATAAAATAATTAGCAATTAACTACTCACACCCATTTTAATCCCTTCAAGATAAGTGCAACATTTGTATCTTGAAAAAGAAAGAAAAAACACACCCTCAAATTGTAATTCCTTGTGAAACATATGTAATGAAAAATCCAATACAAACACAAATTATGTGTTAATCCTTTAAGGAAAAATTATAACACTAGTAGATATAAGTGATGAAAATATCCTTAATTATGCTCTTGATGACCCAACATCATTTTGAATAATTATGACCTCCTTAAGCAAGGCAAAGTCATCATGAGTATCACACCACTATGGTAATTTATCTAACTAAACAATTAATGTAATTTTAATTCTAAATGTGATAGCTAAATTCATTAATAGTATATCATCATCAACGTTCAATAAAATTAATAAAATTAAGCTAAGATTCATATAAACTCTTAACTCTACAGCAATCAAATGATTTTGGGCTACAAAAGCATGGCAACACTCCAAAAGAGTCATGTCATATAATAAATTGATGAATCAAAGAATATAAAGAAAATAAATAAGGTTCACGTTTCATAAGAATAAATGAGCTAAAAAATTAAAATAAGTTTAAAGGAAATCAAAGATGTCAAATGGCCTACTTATCTAGGTATTTATACTATTTAGATGGTGGCACTACACTAGGAGTGATGACACCAAGATGGTGATGTACTAGGGATGATATCATGTGAATACTACTAGGATGACACCACATCAAGTAAGATAGCCACAATGGTTATGCCACACTAGGTGAGAAAACCACTAGGATGATGATATACTAAATGTGATGACACTAAGGTGGTACCACACCAAATGATTAATCACTAAAGTGATATTACACTAGATGAGGTAGTCAAAAAGGTTAAGATACTATGTTTGTATCATATCAAGGTAGCCACCAAGGTGATACCAAATCATGTCAAACAGCTACTAGGATGACACCATAATAGGTGAGGAAAGTCCTAAGATGACAATGCATTAGGAAAGGTTCCATCATGGTGGTGCTATATTAGATTAGACAACCATTATATTGCTTGATTAAAGCTTCTAAATAAATTCTTCAAGATGTATTAAAATTATAATTTTTGTTGATCACAAGTTGACCATGATTTGATCATGAGTCATCATATTATAGCATAAGTCATGGTTTGGCTAGAAGCATCTAGTAAGATTTTCTAAGAATACCATGACTTTACCATGAGTTATGCTTACTATTTCACAACTTCACAATGAATCATGAAAATTTTACCTTATTTGAATGTTCACCATGAGTAATAGTTATTGCATCATAAGATTACCATGTATTATAAAAATTTCTTAAAAGAGTTCTAAACATTGAAGTGATCATGAGTCATAGTTGGTCATTTTATATCAATTACAAGTTAACCACAAATTATGATTAACCGCATAACTTGACCATGAGCCATGGCATTCTACCATGAGTTGATCATGAGTAGTGATCTGATAAAAATTAATCTTAGCAATATCATGAGTTGTGCTAAACTCATGGTCTAAAAACCTGCAATACCATAACATGACCACAATTCATGGTAACCTATTTTTCATAAATTTCCTAAATTTGGATGATCAAAATGAGATGAAATTTATGTGTGTAAGTTGGCTATGAAATGATCTATAGTCTAGAATGAAGATCTCAAAGTTTCTTCCTTGATAAAAATGAAAAATTGAATCAAAATTATAGGTGACATTTGAAATTCTAGACTAAATGACTTTGATGTTGAAAACCTATAAAAAATTATAAATTTAAGTGTGGTAATATAAATTCTAGAAAAAATTTTACACTTGTTGAGTCTAAATGATGAATAGAAGAGATGGTTATTCATAAGGTTGACTTGAATTAATGAACTGATGTTGAAAAATAGTTTGGTAGCAATAGAAATTATTGTTGGTGTCAAAAACTACTTTATGGAATATAAATAGGTGTAGTAACAAGATATTTCTTTTCAAAAATTTACAACAATAGCTTTATTATAGTAAAAGAGATCATTACATCTAGGTATGACCTTGCAATTTATAGAAAATTATTGGGACTATACCTGGAAAATTTAAGAAGATATTTCCCATAATGAAAAGTAAAAATTTATGCAAAATAAAGGTGAGTTGGGGTACAAGTAGATTACATTTATATATTAACTCAAGAATATAAAGAAAAATATTTTAACTTTAAAACTTTTATCTTCATGTAGATAGTGGAATTATACACTATTGTTAATAGCAACTACCAATGAGGTGTCATACAATAGAGGTAATGACACACCAAGTAAAGTAGACATCTAGTTAGGCCACACTAGGTGAGGTAGCACACCAGTAATACTTCATCCTTAACTATAACTATAATGCGTCTCCTTACTAAAATACGTCTAGAACTTACAAAATAATATAATGTTATCATTAGATACTTCATCATGTTCCCACAACTAAATTAACTAGTTCCTTTGCTTACAATAATAAAACTTGGACTAGACATGGCTTGCCTTGTGACATGAAGGGATTTCATACATTAGAATGTATATAAGAAACTTGTATAAAAGTTATTACCTCATTGAAAAAAAGCTAAGAGATGATGGGTAAAGTTGATGTCTTTCTAATATACCTTCCTAAGTTGAAGAATGCATTAGAATACCTATGACATGAAACTAGCTAGTTGAGATAATCATAGAAATATAATCATTGAAGTTATTTCTTGAGTGAAGAAAAAGTATTCTTAGGAAACTCTATAGAATTTTCTCCTTGGTAATGGGCCTTATACAAATAACATTTTCTATCACTATTTCTTATTAATCTAGTTTATCAAGAGGATGTGCTTATGAACTAATTTATTATTCACTAAGATCTTATTGATCTCAAAAATTGTAACTAGATAATTAAGATTAGCACATTCAAATTTTCAATTTAAGATATGTTCCACTAGTTTTGGTTCTATTGTTACTTCCTATCTCAAACATTAGCTATTAAACACTTAAAATCTTTGATCATGATAAAAAAATCATGTAAGTATGTATAAATAACATATCCATGGTAAAATAAAATGTGCATGAAAATGATGTAATATATAAATTCAAAGAAAAAAACATGTGAAACACAATCACAGATAAAGGTTATAAGATCAAACATGTAAATAGAAAACTTTCAATGTAGTAAAAGCAAAAAAGCATTATAGAGGATAAACAAAAAATTAAATTCAAAAATTGTAATTATATAGCATAAAAGCATTTAACCATAAATAATATTTAATATATTTGAAAAATATATATATACATAAATAAAATACTATAAACGATTAAAAATTTAAATTATAATTTAAAAAAGTAGGGTAATTAAAGAAAAGGTAATGAAAAAAGAGTCATGTATAAACAATTAAACCAATCTTTCAATTTGTCATCTAGCCATGCAAGAGACACCAATTAAGTATTTCATGTAATGCAACCACCACCATCTATGCAAGAAATTAGCATTTGTTAAGTTCACTCACATATAATGTTAAGTTGACAAGGATTTACAAGGAGGTCCTTCCCATTGATTAACACTCACGAATAATCAACAACTATTAAGGCATCAACATCAAACACAAGTCCACCCCATTCTCTAATTTATCTTAATTAACTTCCTGTAACACATGATTATAAATTATAAATGAAATATATGAAGAAAATGGAGAAATTTCATGGATAGAAAAGATAAAAAATAAAATACATCATCACTAAACTCCTAGCCAATCATTCAATTATTTCATAGAATTACATTATTATTAACTATACTCCATAAGGGATCATCTACTGATTCCCTTCACTAATGCTTAAATATGTGGTAAGGATAGTGTAGCACCCTCCTTGTATGATTTGTGTAGCTTGCCTAGTGATCATGAGCTAATTTAAGATACTGAAAAATCTTCCTAATTTAATTTTTCATGCTCATTACAATATCTAAATAGATATGCTATTTGTCCTTAATCACATTCCAATGCAAGGAAGTCCTGCAAGGTATCTCATACAAAACCTCATACAATGCTACCTTTAAATTCACCTTATAGTTGTTGTAGTATGAAAACTATGTTAACAAAAACAAATTATCCCAACTATCTAAAAATTGTAAAGCACAAGACTGAAGCATGTTTTCTAGCACTTGGATAACTCTCTTAAGCTAAGTTGAACTCATATTCATCTTAGTATCTAGGTTATCCATAAATGCATGCCAAAACTAAGAAGTAAATTTGGCATCATGATTAAAGACAATCTTGGCAAGAATGTCATCTAATTGTACAATCTCAAAGAAAAATAATTGCATAACACCCTCCATGCTAACTGTAGTCTTCATAGCTAGCAAATGGGATGACTTGATTAACTAGTCAACAATAATAAATATAGTATCCTTTCCACCCCTAATGTGAGGAAAACCAATAATGAAATTCATACCAATAACCTTTCACATATACTCTAAAATAGTGTGAGGGTACAACTAGCCACCTGGTCATTAGTGCTCAAGTTTAACCTAGTAAGAGATTAAACATCTAGCCATAAATTCTCCAATCTACTTCTTTATATCTAAACACTATTATAATCTCTTCAACATTTGGTATATCTTGTTATTGCCTAGATGCATCTAAAGCCTACTAAGATGATCTTTCTTCAACATATGCTACTGTAAGAAATTAGGCACACACACTTGATCCTTACAATGAAGCAACCTAAATGCATCAAATTCTATAGAAGAATCACTATATTTCCTAATGTACTCATACTAAGAATCACACTACTGCTTCACTTAAATCTCACTAATCAACTCAAACTAGATCACTAAATTATGAATCTTACTAGCCACATGGCTTAATGCATATGTAACAACATTCCTTTTTCATATTCGATATTGAATTATAAAATTGAAATAGACCAATATTTCAATCAACCTCCTCTGATATAGGTTTAACTATGGTTGATTCATCAAATACTATAGTCCCTTGTGATCCATCCAAATCATCAACTACTCTTTAAAAAAGTAGTGGCTTCAAACCTTCAAGAAAAACACCATCATTTTAAACTTAAGATCAAATATGGAATAGTATGTCTCATGAGGCTTTAGCTATCATAAGGGATAGGACACTACTTTTTCCTCTTACATAAGAAAACATGCATAATTTTCTCTTAACACATCAGTACAAATATCAAATGGTTTACTTGGAATAGATAAAATCAAAACAGTCAAGATCAGTCTAGGCTTAAGTTTATCAAATGCATCCCAATAACATGAGTCCCTCAAGAAACTAATATCATTCCATAATAACTTCTTGAGGGATGAATTAATTTAGGAGAAATTCTCAATGAATCTCCTATAGTAACCTAGCAGCCCAAGAAAGTTGTGAACCTTTCCAACATCCTTGGGAATATGCCAACCTCAAATAACTAATATCTTAGCAAAATCCACCACTGTACCTACCTTTAAAATAGTATACCTTAAGAAAATATTATCTTAGAAGATTAGGAAAACAAATGATGTTCTCTAAGTATCTACAAAATAGTTCTTAGATGTTATTCATGCAAATCATCAAATGAAGAGTATACTAAAATATCATTAATGAACATGATAATAAACTAGTTTAACTATGGTTTTATAATGTTGTTCATGAGGTGCATAAATACTACAGGAGCATTAGTGAGTCTAAATGGTAATATCAAGAGATCATACTATTAGTACCTTATCATAAAGGCTATCTTGGAAACATCTTCCTCTCTAATGCAATCTTGGTGATACCTTGACTTCAAATCTATCTTTAAGAACAATTGAGCTTTTCTCAACTAGTTAAATAAATCATTTATATACTAAAAATAATTTATTCATCACTATCATCTATTGGTAATTAATTCATAGTCACATATGACCATCCTTTTTCTTTACAAAAAGGATAGAAGCATCCGAAAGAAATTTACTTAGATGAATTAGGTCATTATTAAGAAACTCCTAAAGCCAAATCTTTAGTTTTGGTAACTTGATAGGGGAAATATTATATGAATCCTTGAAAATAGGTTCTACATTAGCTTTGAGAGAAATCTTAAGCTCAACATCATGCCTTAGAGGTAGACTAGGTAACTCAGAATGAAAAACATTAGAAAACTCATGGGTAATTGGAATCTAATCAATCTCATACAACTAAGGAAGTTCATTTACTAAAATAGCAAAATAACAATGACCCTTCTACATCAAAAAATGAAAATATATCAAAGATACAAGATCCAACTTGACCTTTCTTGGCTAGGTATGAACCATCCTTTGAACCTCATCATTTTTCACCATGAAAAGTACCTTTTGATAACTATCCAAGCTTTCCTAATAGCAAGGATAATATTTCATGTCCAATATCACATCATAGTTCCCAAGGTTCATGATATGGAGATCCCTAAATCAAGTATCATTCTGAATTATTAGGATGGACTTGTAGCCTTGGTCCACATCAAGCACAAGCCACCAATTGAGCTAATTAAAAAATCTTGATTAAGATACTCATCCACCAAACCTAATTGCTTAACTACTCGTAGATCAATAAAAGAATGGGTTGCACCAAGATGAAAAAGAATGAAAACCTCCACCACTCTCAAAATCATCCTGCATAGAAGTAGAAATCGGAATGATAGTTTCTAATAGAAAATGAGGATTGAGAACTTAAAAGGGGCTTGAATAAGTTTCCTGATTAAAACAAGTTGTAGCCATCAAATTAAATAAAAAATTTATGTCGTTCCCCAAATTTGGTAGTCCATACTTAGTGGGTAGATTCATTGCATACCTCTATACTTTGTTTCTTTCAAAATGTGGTTTAGAGAATACCTTGACCTTTATAAGATTTGAGCTCCTCTACAAAGAGTTTCATTGTTGTGAAATATCTTAACCCCATAAGCTCCCAACAAGCTCAAAATGTGTTTTGAAGGGCACCATACCCTACACCAACTCTAAGCTCACTTTAGATTGCTTTATCACTGCAAAACCACTCAACCCCACAAGGTTCCAATAAGCTCAAAATGTGATTTTAATGACCCCACAACCTTTACAAAATTGAGCTCCACTCCAAAGTGTTTTGACACTGCAAAACCACTCAACCCCATTAGGTCCCAACAAGCTCAATGTAAATGAATTCTTGTAAGAAGCACATCAACCCTGCAAGGCAATAAGAAAATGAAAAATACATAAGGAAAGAATGTAACTAAAATTACAAGTCCTTGTCTTTGAAGTTCAATTCAACATACAACCAAGCAAATGATGTTACTATGAATAACAAGAATATAATAGCATAGATATGACAATGATTTCTTTGATGTGAACAATGCTTGCTTAATTCCAAGAATTTGGTATCTTCTTATAGCCTCAGAGTTTCCAAAAACTCCTTGGAATTTATGCAATGGATACCCAACAACTAGTGCAGATGTCTCCTTCAATGTTAGAACATCTACGTAAGATTGACATTAATTCATGAGAGAAATCTTGTTAGAAAATGGGACTTCTCTTGTGGGATGTCTATAGAAAGACATCTTCTCTAGTGTTTACTATTTTTTGGAGACGTCTCCTCAACTTTTGGGTTTTGTCTTTTGAGGCTTTTTGCCATCAATTTTTCTTCTTACTAGTCCTTGGAGCATAGTCATTTAATTTGTGATCTTCATTTTTATCCATTCTCTCATTTATCCATGTGGTCTTCTTTTTGACATCTCATTGTAGATCTCATTTCCTTGAGTACTTAGGTCTTGTTGTGGATTTATTGTTCATGTCCTACAAACACATTATCCATAGCAAACATTCCATGTTCTCCATTTTCCTTAAGGTTTTTACATACCAAAAGGTCAATAGGAAATCCATCAATGGATGCTTCATTTGATCAAGAATGGGGTTATGTGTCAATGTTGGATTGCTAGGTCCAGCATCCATCCTCCTAGCATGATCAAATCTACTTCTAGCATCTACCATCTCTAGACATAGCAACACAATGAGGGACAAGCAAAACCTACACTCTAATATTATCTTATAACATCCTTCTTCTTAAACATTAAATTGAATAGCATTACATTGGGTAAAAGTACTAATGAATGATTGGCCATGATACGGAGTAATGTAATGAATAAATTACCTAGCAAAAGAAATAAAAAAAATCTATCATGAAGCCATGACCCATAAAAAATGATGAAACTAAACTATGGAAGATAGAAAATACATAAAAATAAAATAATATTAAACATATATGCTAGAAAATACATACAAAAAACATGGCAATCTAAACTAATTGAAGAGGGCAACAATGAAACAAGAGAATTCAAATCACCAAGAAAGTCTAACAATTCAAGGGATCTAACTTAACTATTAAACAGTAATAGAAAGATCATTATTACCAAGTTCTAATGAATTGAATATATTTCAAATAGTATAAGAATAAAGATAACCAATAGAAAAATCTACAAACTAACCAATGTTCAAGCCAAGCAATATATACTTATGCAAGATGAATGTCTAGTAACCAAGATTCTAAAATAAAATACAAAATTTTAAATAGAGATACAAGATTCTAACAAAAATTTAAGAAGATTGTGAGCCAAGGAAACTGATGAACCATGATATTGCATCCATGATATTGGGTCCACGATATTGGAGCCTTCCAAGTGATATCGAGCATTCGATATTGCAACCTGCCTCATTGCCTATAAATAATAGGTGGGCACACTTGGTTTTGGCAATTAGTCTTAGTCCCTTACCAAAACTCTTTCCTTTTTCCCTTTCTAGAGATAGAATTATTTCTGAGTGCCCACAGTAGGAGTCATAAAGTGAATGGATCTTTCTTCGAGCATTGTGTACCTGAGCACACCTTGTATACAGTAATAAAGATGAACTTTGTAAACCTTGCAACATTCAGAATAGTTTAATTAATGTTATTTGTAGTAATTAATGCTTTCCTTAGTTAATTAATGTTCTCTCTCTCACCCTGTTAATCTCTCCTAAGTAAGCACACTCAGTATGACCACTTCGAGCATGTGTGGAACACTTGGTAACCTAGTAATGATTAGCGTTTGGTAATCCTAATAGTGTGACACTGGTTCAGGATGTGTACAGTAAGTGGGAATGGATGCTGGTGTTAGGACTAGTTAGAGCATAGCCAATTAGTTAAGTTAAGTTAGTTACTTAATTAGTTCACTTCTCCCTTTGTAGCACTAGGAAATAAAAATATAAAAGCCATAAAAATCATATACATCAAGTTTACTTAATCATACAATCATGTCATACAAGTAAGCTTGAGAAGACAACGATTGACTAACATGTCCTTGTTCCACAAAAGCGCATAAGCACTTGGTACTTGGAATTCGACCAGATCGTGCATGTATGCTCATATTCATATGGATGGGCGTAGGGATACCTTGGCACTCATCATTGGCACTATTGTCAGGGACCTTTTTTTTTGTGCACTAATTGGAACTTAGGAAATATTTCTCATTTTTGGAACGAACCCTTAGGGTTTGTTATCTTACAATTATTAAAAAGAAGATTATTGCACATTAAATAGACAATCATGTCTCCTTCTTCTTATGAAAGTGCTTCACCGCCTAGGTCTGATATAGTAAACAATCGGAGGCGTGGTACACATGATGATGATTTGCCAATACCTCAATAGTTCTATGTGGTATATGTTCATCCCAATGAATATGTACCAAACATTACCTTTATCCTCCATCAGGATGAACAACTGTGTTGGTGAGATTTAGAAGGTAACATAGTGTTACCTCCTAATCGCTTAGTCTTGAGCATGCTTCTTTGTGCTCTCACACAAATTGGAATGCAACATTTACAAGAAAAATACGTTGTGCTTGAACAAAATCGAGAGAGTATCAACCCATGGAGGCACAACATCAAAGGGACCTACAATAGGAGAGACATCACAAGTCTATGAAGGGTAAGTGGTCCTAGGATGTCCCACACATCTTAAGTGAAAATGAGGATGGTGAACCTACCTCGGGAGGTTTCCCACAAAATGATGTTCCTCCCGTTGACTTTGGTTAAGGGGTTGTGTATCAAAACCTTCACTCAACCATACATAATCCAATTTTTGTTACCAATGGACACAAAGGGTCTAAAAAAGGAACAAAAATGCATAATAAAGATGGACATTCTGATCATAATCGTGAGCGAGGCTGCAACCACCGAAGAGAAGGTAGTAAGCATCATCATGGTGATGGTCCTCCTTATTCTTCACCTTCATCATCTCCTTCACCCTCTCCTTTAGGATCTAGATGAAGTCATAAGCAAAAATACCTTGAGGATAATAGTAAGTGGAATGAAGGTCACAAACGAAATAGTTGAGAAAGGGGATGAGGGAATCCTAGAGAAACTCATCATGAAAGGAGGGAAAGTAGGGAATCACATAGGCATCATAGATGTCATAGAAAGTGCAATCATGATGAACCCCTACTTGCCACCTGAAGTATGCTAGACATAACTAAGGCTGTTAGAGTTCCAACAAGGCACCAAAAAGATAGTAGGATTAAGAGATTAGACATGAACAATATCCCACGATTTGAAGGGGGTTACAATACTGATCCTCAAAATCATCTACAAGCATTTCATGATGCATGTGTCTTAAAAAACATAGAAAATGAATGGTAAAAACTTAAGGTGTTTCCATAGATAGTGATCAAAGAAATATAAAGTTGGTACTGATCCTTAGAACCAGAATCCATTCGCAGGTGGAGTACCATGTTAGAACTGTTTAACGATAAGTATCAGACATACTCCCGAGTGTCCAACCTACATAAGCAAATCTAAGGATGGAAACAAGGTGGGCATGAACCCTTGGATGCTACCATGGATCGATATTATACATAGTTACATTGTTGCCTAGGCCATGGTTACTTGCAAAGGGAATAGCTATGCCATCTCGTAGATGGGCTTAGCCATGAAACTTGAAGAACCCTTGGGACCTATGCCCAAGGAAGACTATATAAGCTTAGGATCCATCAAGTACAAATATTATTGGAGCAAGTTGCTAAAGAGGAAGGTGAGTAGAGAGAGTGCAGAGGAATATAACAGAGATCCTTTTCTCTAAAATAAGGGAGTTAGATTTTATGAGGATGAAGAAGAGTCACCACTTGAAGAGATGGTGAATAGAAAAAATTTTCTCATTCAAAAACTTGCATTAGAAGTATCGGTAAAGGTGGACCAAATATGGGACTCCATAGATAATAGATTTCAAATAGTTCTCAAAATAGTAGAGGAGTATAGAGAGCAAGGTAGTGAACAAGAAAAGAGAAAAAAGAGAGAATCGGAATATGCACCCAATAAGGGTAAGGACAAAGTTGCCATCATTGAAGAGGATGTGGATTCAGATACAGAAAATGATGGTGGATGTGAGATATGCCAATACAACCATCCTAAGGGATGTTACCCTGTAATCTCACATTTGCAGGAGTTTGGGATGTATGCACTGAAGGTTACCTTATCCTCAAGGTAACCCAAGATAGTTCTACCAACCCTTGACGTATTATACAAGTGGAACTCCACCATAACCAATTGAGCAATATCAATAGTGGCAATATCCACAATCATGGGGAATGCCACCACCATGACAATAGTATCCTTACCATCAACCTAACTTGTATGGATATTACATGCAACAATTGATCTCTCCACATGACTCTACTAGTCACATCACTCCTCAACCTCACTACCAAGCCCATGAGTACTATAGAACTCCTTCTCCTAGGGGTAATGCTCCACAAACATACTATCCTTCTCATTTGGATACATCTTTTCCATCCATATCTCCATTACCACCTACTCCAACTATGCAGGGTGAGCTCCCTACCCAGCCACAGCAACCTAATGCTATGAGGGATGTTAACTCTCACTCTACTATTAGTTCTAACAACCGCATGGAGAAAAGACCTTTCTTTAAAACCAACAGTCCAACTAAGTCCTTGCAATCACAAGTGGCTGATTCTTCAAATGCCTCACCATCACATGAAACTTTGAAACTCCCTTCAACCCAAAAACTGTGCTTAACAGACATGATCATGTTGACTCATGCCATCACAAATTGGATAAAGGCTAGCCATCTCCCTAGGAAATTCTCTAATTCTAGGAGTCCTCTTATATATCTACAAATCATTGGGAATGAACAGTGCAAGGCTCTTCTAGATTTAGGTTCTAGTGTCAACTTAATCTCCCAAGAAATTTACAAGGCCTGGAACCTGCCTCCACTAAAAAAGAGTAACATTTGTCTAGAGTTGGCTGACCAATCCATCACTGTTCCATTAGGACTAGTGGAGGACATTGTTACCACTATTTGCGGATGGTCATATCCAACCGATTTCCTAGTGATTTAGGTCACAACGGTAAGGGGGACTTCCCAATCATAATTGGAAGAGCATGGCTAAGAACAATTGATGTGCACCTAGGAATCTATGATATTTCCCTAGAAATATCCAAGGAAAATAAATTTGGAAATATTGAGAAGAAGAAAGTTTCATGCACCGCATATAGTGACATAGGGTGCAATTGCATGTAGAAGTCCTAGTTCGTACAACATTTAACATTGCCTGCATGCAACCAGTGTGCACAACTAACCAACATACAAAGATGCATGTATGTGGTAGCCACAAGACAAGAAGGCGCCCAATGGCTAATAGTTGACCAAGAGAGAAACTCAATGATATGCATGGAACCAATTGAGGGTTTGACTTGCACTTACATCGATAGCATAGATACATTAGAGCAAGTCCATCACCAACTTCCAAGCCCTAACATTGGAAATATCAACTAGGAAAAGTTGGAAATCCCTGATAAGTTTAAACTAGAGCCCCTTGAGTTAAAACCATTGCCCAATGGTATGGAATACACATTTCTCAAGAATAGAAAATCAATAATCATTAACACAAAGCTAGCTTCTCAACAAAAGGAAAGACTATTGGAAATGGTAAACAAATGGTCGAAAGCCTTTACTTGGTCATATACCAAATTAATTAGAATAGACCCTAGGATATGCCAACATAGAATTTACACTGACCCCTCCATGAAGCCTCAAAAACAACCGTAGAGGTGATTAAAACCAAAACTTAAACAAGTGGTTAAGGAAGAAATTGAACAGCTTCTAAAAGCTAGGTTCATTTACCCCATTGTTGATAGTGAATGGGTCAGTCCCTTAGTCATCGTGCCTACGAAGGGAGATCAATGGAGAGTGTGTATAAACTTCAAGCTACTAAACATGACAACATTTAAAGACCACTTTCCATTTCCATTCATCAACCAAGTCTTAGACACCATTGCAGGGCATTTCTACTATAGTTTTCTAGATGAGTACAATGGGTACAAATAAATTCAAATAGCCCTAGAAGGCCAAGCCAAGACTACATCACAAGTCCTTGGGGAACATTTGCATACAAAGAGATGTCATTTGGCTTGTGCAATGCTCCTGCAACATTTCAATGATTAGTTCTAAGTGTATTCCAACAGTAAATAGGAAATGGTGTAGAGGTCTTCATGGATGACTTCTCCACCTAAGGAGTGAACTTTGATCAAGCCTTGGACCAGTTAGAGAAAGTACTAAAATGATGTGTAGAAATCAATTTAAGGCTCAACTAGCAAAAAATCCATTTAATGGTCCAAGAAGGTATCGTATTAGGGCATAAGATTTCAAAAATAGGGGTAGAGGTAGATCCCAAAAAGATCAAAGTTATCCAAGGAATTACCCATCAACCTAAAACTATAAGAGATATTCAGTCATTCCTTGGACACACTAGCTATTATAGAAGATTCATTGAGAAATTTTCAAAGGTTGCAAAACCATTAGTAGAACTAACAAAAAAGGATGTACCTTTCAAATGGACCAGGGAATGTGAACTAGCTTTCCAAACTTTAAAACAGAAGCTTGTAGAAACACCTATACTATAAGCTCCTGACTAGTCCAAACCATTCCACATAATGACTGACGTGTCCAACTATGCTCTAGGAGCTGTACTTACACAATTAGATGACCAAAAATGACCCTATTATATCCACTATGCAAGTAGGAGTATTCTAGTGCACAACTCAACTACACCACAATAGGAAAGGAATTAATGGCTATAGTGTTTGTACTAGATAAGTTTAGGTACTATGTATTAGGCTATAAAGTTTTTGTACACACAAATCATAATGTAATTTAATTCCTGCTAAATAAAGCAATGGTGAGCCCTACATCATACAATGGCTTGTAATCTTACAAGAGTTCAATCTTACAATGATTGATTCTAAATGCACTGAGAATGTTGTTGCTGATCATTTATCTCAATTGCAATGGGACAACAAAGAGGATGAATATCCACTTTCTAATCACTTTCCTGATGAACTCCTCTTTGCAAGTGTAATAACTAATCAATTGACCATAGAGACAAATTGGTATAGTAGTATTCTCACCTATCTCCTTACACAACAAACACCACAAGGGTTAGACATTGAAAAGAAATAACAGTTTCTTCACTGAGCCAAGTATTTTATGGAAATTAATAGGAAACTTTATAAAGTATGTCCCGATGGCTTGGTCCACTAGTGCATTCCCGATATAGATCAACTGCAAGTTCTCCAATATGATCATGAGGTTCCTTGTGGTGGTCATTGTGCCAGGAGATGAACAACCATTAAAATCTTGCTTGCAAGATATTATTGGCCTACATTGTTTCAGGATGCCTATCATTTCATCCAATCTTGTGAGTGTTATCAACGTGATGGGTAATGACTGCTAGAATGAAGGGTTTTCAACAATGGATTCAACCCTTAGAACCCTTCGATATATGGGGAGTTGATTTTATGGGGCCCATTAAACCAATGTCCAATGCAAAATATTACAGCATTGTTGTCATTGACTACTTTACAAAATGGATAGAAGCAACCACTATTATGGATTGTAAATCAACTACTGCTACATGATTTTTTCAAAAAAAAAATTGTAAACAGGTTTGGTGTGCCTCATGCACTTATTTTGAATAATGGTACACACTTCATAAGTTCAACTTTCTGAAAACTAATGCAATGCTTAGGGGTTGAGCATAAACTAACTACACCATATCACCCCCAAGTGAATGGTCAAGTTGAAGTCACCAATAGAGAGATTACAAAAATATTGACATGAACTATTAGCAAGTATAGGTGAGATTGGAGCATAAAACTAAACAATGCTCTTTGGGAATACCGCTCCACATGGAAAATCCCTATAGGTTACTCTCCCTATGAGTTAGTATACGGAAAACTTTCAACACTTCCCATTCAAGCAGAACTTTGTACATTATCTATGGCGTGTGACCTCAATCTTGACCTGAATCTAGCACACAAAAAAACAATTGATGAACCTTAACTTGCTAGATGAAAATCTACTAGCTACCTTGTCATCTAATGAATTGCACAAGGCCTTCAATAAACAACTTCATGACTTAAGGATTAGGAAAGTTAAATATCAACTAGGAGATAAGGTTCTCTACTAGAATCCCACACATGAATCAATGCACTAAGTTCCTAACACTATGGGAAGGACCTTATATTATCTATGAAACTTTTCTTTTAAGAGCCATAATGATCTTTAAACCTAAAAGCCCAAACAAGAGATTATTGGTCAACATCCAACAAACCAAACCTTTCCTTGAGCCTAGGATAGCCAATACTCATACTACCTATGTTGGTGGACAACCCTACTCTCTATTTTGGATCTCCTCCTTCCAGCTCAATCATGGGGGAGAGGGCCACCAATGCTAACCATTACAAGCCCTCAACTCTTTTTTTATTTTTGTTTCACATTTTTTTTACACCTTTTTTTTACACATCTTTTCATATTTACTTATTTTTGTTTCACACCATCGTTACCATTTTTACTATTTCTTTATTTGTTTGTTTGATTTACTTTCATTCATCATATAATAAGTGCTCATGATGGTGGATTGTATTATAATGGCATTGATTGCTAATGTTCAATTTTTACCTTTGAAATTTGATGCTGATACTAAGATGTGGTTCTTTTGATAAAATAGGTAAGGAATCCACACTGTCCATGTGTCCATTCAACTCTGTGGTCTCCCTTGGCTTTGGAACTATACTGTCCCTTTTTCTAAATAAACTTGTTCATGAATTGGTGGCTTGGTATTCTTCAAACCAAGGAAAAAATCAATGGTTAAAAAGGGTGTGACTTCAAGGAGATTCGATGTATTTGTGCTGATTATTCTCCTAGGCACTTGGATGTTTTTCATACAATCTTCTGTCATTCTACTATTAGCCAATTACTATAAATTTTATTGAATAAAAATAAGTCTTTACATGGTGTGGTTCTCATGTAAAGAAAAAAAATAGTGAGAATTCAAAGCACACCCCTTAGACATAATAAAACCACTGGGCTACAAGCACTAGTTATGGCACTAGAAAGACATGTTACCCATGCCTAAAGGTTCCCTCTAACTAAGACCCTATCTTGCTTTCTACTTCTCTATCTCACTCTCCTTGGAATGGTGGTGACTTTTCATGGAAGCATTCTTGCTACTTCAAGAGGATGGATTGGTCAAGTGTGTTCATGCGAGGTCACTAGATGTGGTTGGTTTGAATTCAGATTTGGAATGAATTCTACTCAGTCACCTTAACCACACACTACACAAGGGACTCTATACAACCTTGCTCTTGGGATTCCATTCCATATGCAGATGGAAATCATACGAACAATGGAGTAGGCTTCGAAGAAGCACTCAAGATGGACCGAAACTAGAGCATTTATGAAAGGAGCAAGTTTGATGATGTGAATATGGATAAACAATGGAAGGAACAATCTCGACATTGGTGACAACACATTTCATCTTCTTTCTCCTCTCTTCTCCTATTCAAGCTACCAAATAAAGGCTTGGATTTCATTTATGTACGAGTGTTCACCACAATGGTCATGAACACTAATGTTGTAATATGCTTATTGATCCGTTCACTAGGCACATTGAGTCTATCATCCCATTCCACTTTCAGTTGTCAATTAGTCAATAATCTCATACCTTTCCAATATTTTGTAAGGAACTCAAGGATAAGTTTCCATTTAGTCGTGGGGGTATGATGAACCACAATATCGGGGCCGCAATATCGAAGCTTACCATGCTATGTCGAATACCCAATATCAGGACTTGTCTCCTTACCTATAAATAAGAGGCGGGGGCACTTGGTTTTGTAGTAGTTATTTAGACCCTTAGCCGAACTCTTGCCTTTTCTCCCTCCTAGAGTTAGAATTATTTCTACGTGCCTTCAATAGGAGTCATAAAGTGAACGGATATTTATTCGAGCATTGTGTACCTGAGCACACCTTGTGTATGGCAATAAAGATGAACTTTATGATAACCTTGCAGCATCTAGAATAGAATAATTAGTGTTAATTGATGTTATTAAATGATTTCCTAGTTAATTAATGTCTTCTCTCACCCTACACTTTCTTAAGTAAATACACTCAGTACGATCACTTCGAGCATGCATGTAATGCTTAGTAACCCAGTAACGATTAGCATTTGGTAATCCTAGTAGTGGTGCACTAGTTCAGGATGTGTCCTGCAAGTGGGAATGGATGCTGGTGTTAGGATTAGTTCAAACTTAGTTAATGAGTAGTTAAGTTAAATTAGTCACTTAGTTATCTCTCTCCTCCCTTATTAGCACAGAACATAAAAACATAAAAGATAAAAAAATCATATACCTCAAGCTTACTTAACCATACAATCATGACATACAAGTTTGGGAAGACAACGATTAACCAACCTATCCTTGTTTCACAGAGGCACATAAGCACTTAGTCCTTAGAATTCGACCGAATCAGGGGTACCTTGCCGCTCATCAAAGAAATTAGGATAGGTTTTGCATATATAAAATTTTTGATGCAAATTAAAGATCAAATGAGTATATATAAAGACTTTCCCTTTGTGGAATATCTATTCATCTAATGAATAGGGTATTATATAATGATAAAACATACAATTAATCATGCTAATAATAGATTTTAGAAGAGAATTCCATAAAAAATATTTAAATAGTAAAAAATATAAGAGAGAGGTATTCTTCTATTTCTTCAATATCATAAATACTTATATTATATGGCTTTATGTAGTGTCCGTTAACTAAAGTGTTTTTCCTTCATGATTTGATAATTCAACTAAACCATTTGTATTAACTTTACTAATTTGACATGATCCAACCCATTTTTTAGAAAATTTACTTTTATAATTATTACACTTTGGATTGAACATTAAATATTAATCTCTTACATGGAATTTAATCATCCTAATTTTTTTATAATGAAGCATTTTTCTTTTCTCTTATTCTAATTTTTTTCTTAGTAAAGCATTCCTACTTAGTTCATCCAACTAGTTCATACTTTCCACCCATTTTTTAATCCTTTATTCAAGTTTATGCTAAGTGATTATGCGGTTTTTAAGGTTTTAATCTTAAAGTCCATTAAGAGAATAGGAATCTTCCCATAGATTAATTTGTATGATGTTTTTCCTATGCTATTTCTAAAGTTATTCAATATTCCCATATCATATTAGATAATTTTTCTATCTAATTAGTTTTATTTGTATTCACTAACTTAGATTAGTATCCTATTGATCTCTTTCTTACAAATTTTAGTTTTTTTATTAGTTTATCAATTATAGGTCACTCCCATCCTATGTTCTATATTGTATTTTTCTAATAAATCTTGAAAAGCTTTTCTAGTGAGATGAGTTTAATAGTCAAATATTAATAATTGAGGTATCCCTTATCTATGTATTATGTTTTTACAAAAGAATTTAGTAGTTATTTTTTAAGAATATTCTATCACTACTTCAACTTCTATACATTTGGTTAAGTAGTCAATAGTTACCATAATATATTCTTTTCCTAAGCTTTTAGGGTGTATAGGATCAATAAAGATAGTTCTCCAAAGTTTATTACTATATAATTTTATAAAAATCTAAGAGTTCACCTTCTCATTGGAATATATCATAATGTTTTACATAAGTATGACAATTTTTAAAAAGACTATTCTAATAGATACCCACTTTCAAAATTTTCAATGTTGTTCTAGGTCCACCATTATGTCCTCCTTTATCACCTTTAGGAGTAGAATTAATGATTTATTTTTTACCCTCCTCACCTATGCATCTTCTTAAAATGTTATTTATACAATATTTAAATAAGGGATGAATAGGTTTAAGCATTTTATGGGAAGTAATTTTTTTTATTATATGTAAGATTTTTTGGAAGGATTTGTTTTTCTAAGAATTACTAAATAGGATAATACCAAGCTTCATTAGAATACTAAAATATTTTTTCATCAAAGAACTTATTAACTAAGAAACTACCTTCATTTTCATTAAATCTAAGTTCTAAAATATGATAGACCAATATATTTTACATTCCCCTGTTGTCAACAATTTTCAAGTCAAATTCCTATAATAGGAGTATCCAACTAATAATTCTAGAGTTTATCTCTTTTTTCTCCATTAAAAATTAGATTTTTTTATGGTTTGTGTGGATATATGTTTTGTATCCTATGATTTAGTGCGTAAATTTATTTATCACTATAACAAGAATCAACAATTATTTTTCGATAATAGTATAATTCTATTGTGCTTTGTTAAACTACTACTAATATAGCTAATGATGTATGGTTGGCTATTATCATCTTTTTATTCTTATTATAGCTCCCATAGAATGAGAAGAGGCATCAATCATGATATCAAAAGGATTCTACCAACTAGGCCCTTAAAGAATGAAGGAATTTCAAACAATGAAAGAATTTATTGGTTATCTTGACTTCACAAAAGATAAGCTAACAAAAATTTTATTCTTGGAAATATTAGGAAATTTTAAATTATTTTAGAAAAATAAGTACTACAAAAGATATCTAAAGGCTAAGGTTATGTTATATTCATTCCAAGCTATCAAAAATCACAATATTTTTGGTAGTGCAATTTTGAAAGAAGATAACTCAAAAATTGTTTAGTTTTTTATGCTGAAATTTTAACTAAATCTTCCCAATTTGAGCAAAATTTTAGAACTCACAAAATCTACCAAATTGTAAAGCAAACTTTTTCCAAAATGGCAATAAATATTGAGATGTAATTTTAGATGCATGTATCTAACTATTCTAGCTTTCAAATAAATCTAAAATAACTAAAAAATACTTGAAATGACTAAGATGTGATCAAAATAGTGAATTCCCCCAATTTCAACTATTTAACTTTGAAGATTAAGTAAATAATGATGAATTGATGATGAACAAGTGAAATTCTTGCTAAGATTATGCTGATGATTTTATGATATGAATTTCCAAGATATTTCTTGGATATATATGTGTGACAACTAGGGGAAAGTTTACTAAAAATAATATAATATAGTCCTCATGACAAAATAAGCCTAAAATTTTGTGTGTGTGTGTGTGTGTGTGGATTGGAGCTAAAATAACATTACAACTACCCATCAATCCAAAATTTGTCTATATTTTATTAAAATAAACTCCTATTATATAATAAAAATAAAAAATTATTATCTTCTACTCTAAAAAAACCAATGATCCCTCCTAAGAGTGGAAGGCAATCTTCATTCTTTATCTTTACTTGCTTCTTTCTTTGTCATGTTTTGAATTCCTATAGATTCATTAACATACTTGATCCTATGAGAAAATATTTTTTATTATTAAGTCAGTAAGTTACTCTTTTAAACTAATGTGAATGATTTTGATGGTTTCTTCTTTCACTTCTTGCTTAATGAAATAGTACTTGATGTCAATGTGTTTGGACTTTTTGTGATACACATAGTCTTGGGATCTTTGAATTGTTACTGTATTATCATAATACAAATTTGTAGGAAGATCAACTTTGAATCCTAAGTGTAAGAGAAGTTTTTCTCAGCTAGAGTATATATTGGAAGCATTCTACCATGGCAATAAATTCAACTTCACAAATGGATAAGTTAATAGATGTTTGTTCTTTGACTTCTAGTATACTGGATTTTTTCCATGTCTAATGAGATCTCCTAATGTGAATTTTCTATCATCTTTGTCTTCTACCTAATTACCATATGAACATGCATGAATCTTATTATCTCCTTTACAAAATTAAATCCAAAATTTTGTAAGTTTCTTTTACACACTTGACAAGATGAACAAGTGCTTGCATGTGAGATTGTCTTGGTTCTATGTGAATCTAGATAAGTATGATGTTGCATATTCTAAATCTAGTCTAGTATGACAACGAAACCAGAGTGATCCAATCATGGTTCTATACATGATTGCATCTATGAAAGGAGTATTATCTTTGCTAGCTAACTTTAAAATATATGGCAAAGGAGTGTTGACTTACTTCTTATTATTTAGATTTAATTTTTTAATGATGGAATTTGAATATTTAGTCTGATGAATCTACATTCCCTTTTTATCCTAGTTTACTTTAATTCCTAGGAAGTCTTTGAATTCTCCAAGGTCCTTCATTTTGAATTCAATTTTCATATCATTCTTGAAATCTTCTGGTAGCCTTCTATTAGTGACAATAAAGATATTGTTATGTAGATATAGTGATATGATGATGAATTCATCTTCATCCTTCTTAAAATAATGTTGGTTCAAACATGTAATTTCAATAATTTTTTTCTGGTGAGATAGTCATCAATTCTCTAGGTGCCTACTTTAGGTCATATACAGCTTTGTTGAGTTTGCAACCTTATTCTCTTTTCCTTTAATAACATTAAGGATAGTATAAATATACTTCTTCTTTGATTTTTCTATTTAGAAATGCTAAGTTGACATCCATTTGTTGAACCTTTAGATCTTTATGTATCACTATGAAGAGAATGAGCTTGAATATTTCAAATTTGATCACTGATGCAAATATTTCTTAATATTCAATGTTTTTTTATTGTTTGAATCCTCTTTCCATAAGTCTTGTTTGTGTGTTTTGACTTCTCCTTTCTTATTGTACTTTTTTTATACAACCACTTGAAATCAATAACCCTTTTAACATTTGTTTTATTCACTAATTCTCATGTGTTATTTCTTAGGATGGAATTATATTCTTTGTCCATGGCTTCTTTCCAAAATTTTAATTGTATGCCTTCATTCATATTGGTTGGTTCATTTGAAATTTCTGAATATGCCATACTTGTTATATTGTGAGATCTCATAGTTCTTCTTTTAAAAATTTTATGTAGCATTTGAGTGCATAGATTGTCTCTTTGAACCGAAGGTCTTAAAATTTGATTCATGTCATATTTCTCTTATTGTTTTAAAAAAATACTTGTACTGAAATTTGTTTTATCAATTATAACATCTTTTGAAACATGTCATTTTTGATTTGTTGGGTTGTAACACCTGTATCTACTAGTGTGAGAATCATAACCAAAAAAATTCATTTCTTTCCTTTGTCTTCAAGTTTTTCAATGAATAGTTTTGGGTTCTTAATATAGCAATGATGCCCAAATATTCTCATATGACTTAGGTTAGGAATTCTATTATATAAAACAGCATATGAAGATCTATCTTCATTGCTTGTATGATGATTTGATTAAAAATATAACAAGAAGTTATGATAGTTGTACTTCAATATTGATTAGGTAGTGAGGCATGCTTTAGTAAGCACCTTGTCATGTCTTGTATTATTTCAATTTTTCTTTCAGCTACTCCATTTGATTGCAAGCTATATTCACATGTGATCTAATGAAAGATATCATTTTCTTTATAGAACTTGTCAAACTCTTTATTTATGAATTTACATCCTTTGTCTGATTTGATGTTTTTAATCATGAAATGCATGGATTTTTCAATTAGTTTATGGAAAGTTTCAAAGTAATTGATGGCTTCATTCTTTTGCTTTAGATTATAAGTCCAAGTGTATCTTGAGTAGTCATCTACTATAACTATGAAATAACTTATCCCTTCTACTGAAATAGTGCACATTGGTCCATCAAGATCCATGTGGAGAAGATCAAATGATTTTTCCTTCTTTATCATGTAAGAGTTATGAGGAGAACTGGTTTTCTTTCCTTTTATGAGAGTCTCACATTTTTCTTGAGGAATATCTGATATCTTTATTCCTATAGCTTTTTCTTATTTGATCATTCTTTCAATTTTGTGATAGAAGGTGTGACAAGCCTTCCATGTCAAAGTCTAGATTTGTTGAAATCCTCTCATTTTCCTTGACTTCATCTTTATTTGGAATTTGATTGGCTTATTTTTTGAGGACCTACTTTTCTTGAGTAGCATGCTTACTTATGATATCTACTTTTTCACTGAGATAGTCACATTCAAGATACGATATTTTTTTATTTAAATATTTTATTTTCATAATTTCTTCACCATTGGGTTTGTTGAAAATGCACAAATTACTCTTGAAACTAACACTATTTTCTCCACTAGAGACTTGTCCAACAAATATGAGAGGGTTGGATAGATTAGAAATATAATACACATTAGAAATGGTGACTTTTTATCCATTGCTTAATTTAACTACACAATATCCTATTCCTTCTATAACTATGTATTTTCCATCTCTAATTTTGATGTTTCCAAGACTACTATTTATTTTGTAAATTACAAGATAATTTTTGGAGGGTTTTGTATGATTGGAGCATCAACTGTATACAATCCAAGAATCTTCCTTTATTTCTTTGATTAAATTGAAGGCTACATAATTACCTAACTTTTGTTTTAGTATCCTTTTGATATGATGAGGTATTATCTTATAAAGTTTTTTCATCTATTTTTTTAGAACTAATTCTAGTCTAGGATTGGTCAATGATATGGCCTTTTCTTTTGTAGAAGTTATAATATTTTTTTTCTTGATTAATTTTATCAGTCTCTTTCTATAGTTGAATCTCTTCCTCTTCCTCTTATATTTTGACCAACATTTTCCTCTAAGTGCATTTCTTGATATCTATTTTGATAATCAAATCTTTCTCTTCCTTTGAATCTTCATTACCTACCTCTTCCTCTTTGCTAGTTATGTAGGCTTGATCATATTCACTACCTTATTTTTTATTCTTTATAATTTGCAAGGTTCTAACTTGAGCAACTAATTCATTGATACTAAGCTTGTTAAAGTCCTTTGAAAGTATCATGTTTTTCATCATATTTTAGAATCTTGAATCTATGTAAATATGTAGAGAGCTTGAATTACTCTCTAAACCCTTTTCCTATTGGTATATTCAAAGCCATATTCATCTATTTTTCATAAGTTTTCATACATTATGATAAAGAAGTCTTCAACACATTCATTTCCTCTAATTTCCAAAGTATTAAAAAAAATTTGTAGATTAGTTGTTACGTTTGTTAATTTTCTAAGCTACCTTTATATTCTAATTGAAATTATCCCCTACTTCTTTAGCAATAGTATGAAAATTATCTTTCAAAAATAACTTGTGAGACACTAGCCACTAGCATCATGAGTGCCAAATTATTACTCTTCCTTTTGGTTTCCTATTCTTTGATTTTTAATCTAGTGAAATCTTTAAAATCATGGATAATTTCAAAACTTATTTCAACTATTTCCCAATAGTCATTATGTTCAAGGAGGCCTATCATCATCCTTATCCATAGGATAAAATATTAAGTGTCATTAATGATGATGAAGCATCTAGCTGTCTTTTGTACTTATATTTTTTTTTTACATGAACTTGGTGTTCCAATACCAACTAAAAAAATTTTAGGTGGTGAAAGAATTTCTTATTTATCTTGACTTCACAAAGAATCAACTAATAAAATTTATATTATTAGAAAGCTTAGGAAAGTTTCTATTGTTTGAGAAAAAGAATCATTACAAAACATATTCAAAGGCTAATGTTATGTTATGTTTTTTTCAAGTTATCAAAAGTTGTAGCAATTTGGTAGTATAACTTTGAGAGATGATAACTCAAAAATTGTTGTATTTCTAATGCTAACATTTTACTAAATATTATCATAGATATTATCTTTCAAATAAATTTGAGATTACATCCAATTACTATGATATGAGGTGATGAGCCGCAATATCACATCTGCCACACGATATCGCGTCCTTCCCCATCTTCTATAAATAAGAGGCAGTGCCCTTTGTTCCAAGGTAGTTAGACTTAGACCCTTAGCTAGATTCTTGTAGTTTTTTCATTCTAGAGTTAGAATTATTTCTGTGTGCCCATAGTAGGAGTCATAGAGTGAACGAATCTTTATTCGAGCAATTTGTACCTGAGCACAATTTTGTGTACGGAAATAAAGACGAACTTTATGATAAACCTTGTAGCATACAGATTAAGATAATTAGTAATTAATTATTTTTTAATTCTTTCCTAGTTAATTAATATCTCTCTCAACCTTTGACCCTCTTAGTTAAGTACACTCAGTACGACCGCTTCGAGCATGTGTGTCGCGCTTGGTAACCCAGTAACAATTGGCGTTTGGTAATCCCAGTAGCATTGCACTGGTTCAGGATGTGTACAGCAAGTTAAAATGGATACTGGTGTTAGGAACATTTAGAAACTAGTTAATGAATAGTTAACGTAAGTTAGCCACTTAGTTCTCTCTTCCTCTCCTTATTAGCAGAAGACATAAAAAAGAAAAAAGTTATAAAAATCATATACCTCAAGCTTACTTAACCATACAACCATGAAAATACAAGTAAGTTTGGGAAGACAATGATTAATTAACCCTGAGTGTTCCATTAAGGTGTATAAGCACTTAGTCCTTGGAGTTCGACCGGATCATGCATGAAATGCTCGTATTTGTATGGGTGAGTGTAGGGGTACCTCGCCACTCATCATTGGTGCCATTGCTGGGGACTTAGTTGTTTGTGTGCTACGTAGAACATAGGAAATCATTCATATCATTGGAACATTAGAATGAACCCTTAGGGTTAATTAAGGAAAGACAAGACAATAGTATAGTGCACACCGAACAAGACAAGATGTCTTCTTCTTCACATAAGAGAACTTCACTGCCTAGGACTAACACAAGAGGCAGTTGACGACATAATACATGTAACCAAGATCCACCAATTCCTCAACAATTTTGTGTGGTATATACTCATCCCAATGAGTATGTACCTGATTTCACCTTTACTCTCCACCAAGATGAAAAATTAAGTTGGAGAGACTTGGAGGGTAACATAGTGTTGCCTCTAGACTGATCAGTCCCCAACATGCTCATTCATGCTCTCACACAAATAGGCATGCTGCTTTCATATGCAGAATACATTACATGTGATCATGACACAAGGGACTATCATCCCACAGAAGTGCAACATCAAAGGGACTTGGGACAAGAGAGATACCATACATCCTTGAAGGGTAAATGGCCCCATAATGCTCCGCACATTTTGAGCGAAATTGAGGATGGTGAACTTGCTTCAACAAGTTCCCCACAAAACAATGTTCCTCCACAATGGTTAGGAGGTGGTGTATCAGAACCTCCACTCTACTATTCACAACCCTGGTTCTGATACCCACAAACACAAAGTGTTCAATGAGGGAACATGAACACATGATAAGGGAAGATGTTCTGATCGTGATCACGATCAAGGCTGAGACCACTAAAGAGAAGGTAGAAAACACCGTCATGGTGATGGTTCTTCTTCTTCTTCACCTTCACCCTCTCCTTCAATGTCCAGACATAGTCATAGGGAAACCAATTATGAGGATAGGGGAAAATAAAGTGAAAGACATCGATGAGATAGTCGAGAACAAGGATGAGGGCACTCTAAGGAAACAAGGCATAGAAGAAGGGAGAGTAGGGAACCGTGTACACACCATAGATGCTATGAATGAGATGATCATGAAGAACCCCTACTTACAACTAGAAGCATGCTAGATATAATGGAGGTTGTAAGAGTTCCAACAAGGCACCAAAAGGATAGTAGGATCAAGAGGTTAGACATGAACAACATCCCACGATTTGAAGGGGGATACAACACTGTTCCTCAAAATCATTTACAAGAATTCCACGATGCATGTGCCTTGCAAAACATAGAAAATGAATGGAAAAAACTAAAGTTGTTCCCAAGAATACTAGTGAAAGAAGCTGAAAGCTGGTACTGGTCCTTAGAACCAGAATCCATTCGAAGGCGGAGTACAATGTTAGAACTATTCAATGATAACTACCAAACATACTCTTGAGTGTCTAACCTACAGAAGCAAATCCAAGGATGGAAGCAAGGAAATCATGAACCCTTGGATGCTGCCATGGGCTGCTATTACGCATTGTTACATCGTTGCCCTGTCCATGGTTATTCGGAGTGGGATCAACTACGCCATCTCGTGGATGGACTTAGGCATGAAACAAGAAGAACCCTTGGGACGTATGCCCAAGGAAGGTTATCGAAGCTTAGGTCTCATCAAATTCATAGATTGCTAGAGTAAGTAGCCAAAGAAGAAGGTGATCTATGAAAGAGAGAAAGTGCAAAAGAATACAACTGAGATCCTTCCCTCCAAAAAAGGGGAGTGAGATTTTGTGAGGAGGAAGAAGAGTCACCACTCGAAGAGATGGTGAATAGGAAAACTTTGCCCCTCCAAAAGTTAACAATAGAAGTATCGACAAAGATAGACCAAATGTGGAACTCCTTGGATAGTAGGTTTGAATTTGTTCTTAAAATTGTAGAGGAGTCTAGGGAGCTAGCGACCATGAAAAAAAGAAAAAGAGAGAAGTGGAAAATGCATGTAACAAGGGTAAGGGAAAAATGGTCATCACAGAAGAGGTTGTGGATTCAGACATGGACAATGATGGTGGTTTTGAGATATTCCAATACAACCATCCTAAGGGATGTTGCCCAGTGATCTCACATCTACAAGAGTCTAGGGTGTATGCACTCAACCCACAACTAAATAAATGGCAAGCACCCTGACAGTTACCTTATCCACAAGGTAGCCCAAGGTAGTTCCAACAACCTTCAACATATTATCCAAGTGGAAATCCACCACAACCCATTGAGCAACATCAATAGTGGCAATACCCACAGTTATGGGGGATGCCACCACCAAGGCAACAATACCCCTACTGGCAACCTGACCCATATGGCTACTACGTGTAGCATCCAATCTCTCCACATGACTCTGTTAGTCACATTACACCGCAACATCATTACCAAGCCCTTGAGTATTATAGAAATCATTCTCCTAGGGAATATAACCCAAAAATATACCATCCTTCAAATCCATCCACAACTCTCACACCAATAGCTCCATTACCACCTATTCCAACAATGCAAGGGGGACTCCCTACTCAACCGTAGCAACACAATGCCACAAGGGCTATAAACCCTCAACCTGTTGTTGGTTCTAACAACCGTATGAAGAAAAGACCTTTCTTCAGAACCAACAGTCCAACCAAGCCCTTACAACCACAAGCGGTTGAACCTTTGAACGCCTCCCCATCAAACAAGGCTTTAGAGCTCCCTTCAAATCAAACAACGAGCTCAACACATACGGTTATGTTAATACATGTCATTACTGACTAGATTAAGGTTGGACACCTTCCCAAGAAATTCTCTAATCCTGGAAGCCCTCTAATCTACAAATCGTTAGGAATGATCCATGCAAAGCTCTTCTAGACTTAGGTTCTGGAGTCAACTTAATATCACAACAAATGTACAAATCTTGGAACCTACCTCCATTAAAGAAGAGAAATATTTGCCTAGAGCTAGCCAACCAGTCCATCACTATTCCTTTGGGACTGGTGGAGGACATTGTCACCACTATGTGTGGGTGGTTGTACCCAGCTGATTTCCTAGTGATACAAGTGAATAACGGTAGAGGGGACTTCCCAATAATAATGGTAAGGGCATGGCTAAGTACTATAGATTCATGCCTAGGAATCCGTTATCTTTCCCTGGAAATATCTAAGGAGAAGACTTTTGGAAAGATCGAGAAGAGGAAGGTTTCATGGATCACATACAGTGATACATGGTGCAATTGCATGTAGAGATCATGGGTTGTGCAAAGTTTAACATTGCCTGCATGCAACCGATGTGCACAAGACATTACCATATAAAAGTTCCTGTATGCAGTAGCCACACAACAAGAAGACACCAAGTGGCTAATAGCTGATCAAGAGAGAAACTCACTAACGTGCATGGAACTAAGTAAGGGAATAACTTGCGCTTACATCGAAACATAGATGCACTAGAGTAAGTCCACTACCAACTTCCAAGCCTTAACCTTGAAAACATCAACTAGGGGAAGTTGGAAATTCCTAGAAACTCAAACAAGAGCCCCTAGAATTGAAACCATTACCCATCGGTCTGGAATATATGACCCTCAAAAATGGAAAATCAGTAATCATCAATGTAAGACTTGCTTCCAAACAAAAAGGAAGACTATTGAAAGTAATAAACAAGTGGTCAAAATCCTTTTCCTGGTCATATCTCGAATTAACTGAAATAGATCCTAGGATATGCTAGCATAGGATTTACACTAACCTCTCCATGAAACCTCAAAAACAACTGTAGAGGTGATTGAACCCAAAATTGGAGCAAGTAGTAAAAGAAGAAATAGAACAACTTCTTAAGGCTGGGTTTATCTATCCTATTACTGATAGAGAATGGGTTATCCCTCTGGTAATCATGCCTAAAAAGGAAGGCAAATGGAGGATGTGCATATATTTTAGGCTGCTGAACATGGCAACATTTAAGGATCACTTTCCATTTCCATTCGTTGACCAAGTCTTAGAAACCATAGCAGGGCATCGCTATTACAGTTTTCTAGATGGCTATAGTGGATACAACCAAATACGGATAGCCCCAAAATACCAAGCCAAGACAATGTTCACTAGTCCTTGGGGAACGTTTACGTATAAACAAATGTTGTTTGGCTAGTGCAATGCTCTTGCCATATTTCAACACCTAGTTCTAAGCATATTCCAACAGCAGATAGGGAATGGAGTAGAAGTCTTTATGGATGACTTCTCCACCTATGGAACAAGTTTTGATCAAGCCTTGGACCGACTAGAGCAAGTGCTAAAAAGATGCATAGAAACTAATTTAAGGCTCGACTAGTAGAAAATCCATTTAATGATCCAAGAAGGCATAGTACTTGGGCATAAGGTTTCACATGCAGGAATAGAGGTAGACCCAGATAAAATTAGGGTCATCCAAGGAATCACCAATCAATTGGGAATTTTCAAAGACATTCAATCATTCCTTGGACATACTCACTACTATAGGAGATTCATTAAGAACTTCTCCAAGATTTCCAAACCATTGGTTGAGCTAACAAAGAAGGACGTACCATTTGAGTGGACCAGGGAATGTGAACGAGCATTCTAAACTCTGAAACAAAAGCTTGTAGAAACTCTCATTCTACAAGCTCCTAACTTGTCTAGACTATTCCACATAATGACTGATGCATTTAATTATTCTTTAGGATCCTTACTTACATAGTTAGATGACCAAAATTCCCTTATTATATCCATTGTGCAAGTAGAAGTATTGCTGGTGCACAACTTAACTACACAACTACAGAGAAAGAATTAATGGATGTAGTGTTTGCATTGGATAAGTTTAGGCACTATGTGTTAGGCTACAAAGTGTTCATCCACATGGATCATAGTGCAATTTGGTTCCTCATGAATAAGACAACAGTTAGCCCTCGTATTATACGATGGCTGGTAATCCTATAGGAGTTTGATCTAACAATGGTTGATCAAAAAGGCACCGAGAATGTAGTTGCAAATCATTTATCTTGGTTGCGCTGGATAGCAAAGAGGATGAATATGTAATGACTGATCATTTTCTTGATGAAGCCCTCTTTACTAGTGTAGTGAATAACCAACCCACAAAGACAAACTGGTATAGTAGCATTCTCACCTATCTCCTTATTCAACAAGCACCACAGGAGCTGGATGTTAGGAAGAAGCAATAGTTTCTTCACAGAGCCATGTACTTCATGAAGATCAATGGACAACTTTACAAAGTGTGTCCTGATGGCTTGGTTCAATGGTGCATGCATGAGGTAGACCAACTGAGAGTTCTCCAAGATGCTCATGAGGGCCCTTGTGGGGGTCACGATGTGGGGAGACGAACAGCTATTAAGATCTTGCTTGTAGGATATTACTGGCCAACATTCTTTTGGGATTCCCATCAATTTGTCTAATCTTGTGAGTGCTATCAACATGATGGGGGAATGACTACTAAAATGGAGGATCCGCAACAATGGATTCAACCATTAGAACCCTTCAACATTTGAGGAATAGACTTTATGGGGCCCATTACACCAATGTCCAATGGAAAAGCTTACATTGTAGTTGTCATAGACTATCTAATGAAATGGGTTGAAGCAACTACTATCACAGACTACACATCATCTACAGCTACATAATTTATGCAACAAAAAATCATAAATAGGTTTGGTGTTCCATGTGCACTTATTTTGGATAATGGAACACATTTCACAGGTGTAACTTTTCAAAAGTTAATGCAATGCTTAGGGGTTAAACATAAATTGACTACACCTTATCATCCCCCAATCTAATGAACAAGCTGAGGTCACCAACAGGAAGATCACTAAAATATTGACTACAATTAGCAAGTATAGGTGAGATTGAAGCACTTAAACTAAATGAAACTCTTTGGGCATACCACTCCACCTGAAAACTTCCTATGGGCTACTCTCCCTATGAGTTAGTATACGAAAAGCTTCCAACACTTCTAATTCAAACTGAGCAACGTCATGACTTGAAGATTCGAAAGGTTAAGTATCAACCAAGAGATAAGGTTCTCTACTGGAACCCCACACATGTGCCACAACACACAAAATTTCAAACACTATAGGAAGGACCTTACATTATTCATACAACCTTTCCTTTAGGGGCCATGACCATATACAAACTTGAGAGCCCTGACAAGAGATTGTTAGTCAATGTGAAATAGACCAAACCCTTCCATGAGTTTAGAACGGTCAGTGTACATAATACCTCTGAGAAGGAATGAACCTTATCACTATTTTGGATCTCCTCCTTCTAACTCAGTCATGGGGGATACAGCCACCTTTGCTAACCAATTGAGGTCCTTAGTTCCTTTGAAGTTTTTTTTTACACATTTTTGTTTTACAAATTTCTTTAACTTTTCTTGTTTTTGTTTTACAACATCGTTTATACTTTTTCATTTCTTTATGTGATTGTTTGTTTTGTTTCTTTTTGTTTTTTTTTTTTGTTGTTATTCTTGCCTTTGTCTTTTTTTTTGTTTTTGTTTTGTTAGATTCATCACCTAATAAGTGCTCTTGATGGTGGTATGAACTATATTCTATTGATTGCTAATGTTTGGTTTATACCTTTGAGTTATAATGTTGATCCTAATATATGGTTCTTTTGATATAATAGGCAATGAGTCCACGTCATCCATGCATTCATGAATTTCTATGGTCTCTCTTGTCTTGGAACTGTACAGTCCTTTTCTTTAATAATAAAACTATTAACGAATTGGTGACTAGGCATTTCTCAAACTAAAGAAGGACTCAAGGACTAAAAAGGATGTCACTTCAAGGGGATTTGATGCATTTGTGCTGACCATTCTCTTGGGTGCTTGGATGTTTTCTTCTTGAGTTTTCCTTACCATTCTAACATTGCTTCATTATTGGGAAGTTGAGCCAAGAAAAATAAGTCTTTGCATGGTGTGGTTCTCACGCAAAAAAAATAGTGAGAATTCACAACACACCCCTTAGAAAAAATAATCATATGGGCTACAAGCACTGGTTATGGAACTAAATAAACATGTTCCCTCTAACTAAGGCCCTTTATTGCTTCCTACTTTTCCCTTTCTCATTTCTTGGGAACGGTGGTGACTCTTTGGCAGAAACCTTCTTGTTACTTCAAGTGGATGGACTGGCCAAGTGTATTAATGCGAAGTCACTGGATGTGGACTATTTGAGGCTGGATTTGAAATGAGATCTACTCAGTCACATTAACCATAAATACACAAGGGTCTGTACACCATCATTCTACTCCATTCTATTCTCTTCTCCCCATCATTCTTTCTCCATTTTCCACCTCATTGTCAGTTGTATCAGTAGTCTATATTTTTGTTGATGTATTTTTTTCTCTTTGGTGAATTCTTGAGGTTAAGTCTTTAAATCTTGCTCCCAAATGACATTTCTAGAGCCTACGAACTCTTTGAATGTGGGTTTGTTAGGGCATAAAGGGCATGAGCCTACTTTGGGGAGGACCCACTGGCAGTCCTATTTGGTGCATCAGTTAACTTCTTTCTCTTAAAATTTCTGCAATCAACATTTTTTTGTTTCATTCCCACCTCTAACATCCATTTTATCGGCATTTCCATTGTTTCTTTTTCTCCATCTTTCTTATTCCTTATATTTTTTCATTCTATCACTACCAGAGGATCGCTTTTAGTCATGGGGGCCTTCGTCCAATTTTTCCTAACCCCTAAACCTTGGGTAGTCACCAGTGTTATATCTCTAGAATCAATATTGGCCATATCACAACTCAGCCAATGGACCTTACACTAAGGCAAGGTATCAGCTATATTGTGATTTACTTATCCTTGCTCATATGTGATTGTGTTGTGTGTGTAGATGGAAATCATACAGCAATGGACTGGACTTGGAGGAAACACTCAAGATGGACTGGTGCTAGAACAGTTGTGCAAGGAACAAGATTGATGGTGTGGTTATGGATGGATAATGAAAGGTGTAATCTTGGCGTCGGCAACAACACATCTTCTCCTTTTCTCTCTTCTCTCTTAGCTGCCAAATAAGGCTGGATGTCAATTATGTATAGTGTTCACTCTTATGGTCATGAACACTAATGTTGCCATGTATTGTAATGTTAATTTGTTCACATGTCACCCCATTCACCATTAGTTGTCATTTAAGTCAATAATCCCATACCTTCCCAATATTTTGTAAGGAACTTGAGAACGAGTTTTCATTCAATCATGGGGGTATGATGAGCCGCGATATCACGTACGTGATATCGCATACGCAATATCACATCCGCCATGCAATATCATGTCCTACCTCATCTTCTATAAATAAGAGGTGGTGTCGTTTGTTCCAAGGCAACTAGACTTAGACCCTTAGCCAGATTCTTGCAGTTTTTTCATTCCAGAGTTAGAATTATTTCTGTGTGCTCATAATAGGAGTCATAGAGTGAACGGATCTTTATTTGAGCAATTTGTACCTAAGCACAATTTTTTGTATGGCAATAAAGATGAAATTTATGATAAACCTTGCAGCATATAGATTAAGCTAATTAGTAATTAATTATTATTTAACACTTTCCTAGTTAATTAATATCTCTCTCAATCTTCGACCCTCTTAGCTAAGTACACTCAGTACGACCGCTTCAAGCATGCGTGTAGTGCTTGGTAACCCAGTAATGATTAACGTTTGGTAATCCTAGCAGCGTTGCACTATTTTAGGATGTGTATAGCAATTGGGAATAGATACTACTATTAGAAATATTTAGAAACTAGTTAATGAATAGTTAATGTAAGTTAGCCACTTAGTTCTCTCTCCCTCTTCTTATTAGCAAAAGACATAAAAAATAAGAAAGCTATAAAAATCATATACCTCAAGCTTACTTAACCATACAACTGTGAAAAAACAAGTAATTTTGGGAAGACAACAATTGATTAACCCTGAGTGTTCCATTAAGGCATATAAGCACTTAGTCCTTGGAGTTCGACCGGATCATGCATGAAATGCTCGTATTCGTATGGTTGAGTGTAGGGGTACCTCACCACTCATCATGAGGGATAAATTACCCAATCATTTACCATCATTCATTCTAGTAAAATTTCAAGAATAAAAAAATCTACAAAATTACATAGTAAATTTCTCCCAAATAGCGATAGATATTGAGATTTACTTGCACATAGCACATGTTTTAGCTTTGAGATAAATATAGAATTACTAAAAACTATTGCAAAATGACTAAAATACGATCAAAATAGTGAATGTCCCCAATTCTAACTATTCAACTTCCAAGATTAAGTGAATAATGATGAATGATATTGATATGTTAATGAAAGATTAATGAATTTATGATGAATAAGTGAATCTCTTGCTGAAATTATGCTACTAATTATATTTTATGAATTTCCAATAGATACCTTGAATATATATATGTGACAAGTGGGGAAAAGATTACTAAAAATAATACAATATATCCCAAATAATATATATATATATATGGATTAGGGCTAAAATAACATTACAACTACACCTCAATTTAAAATTTTTCTATATTTTATTAAAATAAACTCCTATTATATAATAACAACAAAAAATTACTATCTTCTACTCTTTACAAGAAACAAAGAATAGGTATCTAAAGTAGAGCTTCTTTAAGGGTAGTGAATGTGCATTCACATTCTTCTATCCATTTGAATTTTGTATCTTTTTGTAATTAACTTAGTTAGAGGAGTAGAGATCTTACTAAAGTTAGGATTAAACCATCTATAATGTCCCATTTGCCCAAAAAAGAATCTTAAATCTTTAAATATTAAAGGTATTGAAATCTATTCTATATTCCTAAATTTGGTTAGGTTTATTTAAATTTCTTTCTTAGAAATCCTCTATTCTAGAAATATCCCTTCTCTAGCCATTAAAAAATTCTTAGTATTATATTATATTCTTCACATCTTACTAACACATTTTTTAGTTTCTAAAGTACATCCTCAAAGTTTGTTTGAATGTTGAGAATTTTTTCATGAATACTTCTACAAACCATCCTATCATATCATAAAAGATATTATACATTAGTCATTAAAAAGTGCATTGTACATTGCACAACCAAAAAGGCATTACCTTATAGCAAAATGTATCTAATTAATAGGGAAATCTCATTTTGTGTTCATTATCTAGTATTATTATGATTAGATATAACCACTATACTCATCTAGAAAATAATAATATTCATTTCCAACTATTCTATTTAGAATTTAATTAATAAAATATAAGGTAAATTTATCTTTATGTATAGCTAAAATTAACATCTTATAGTCAACACATACTCTCCACTTATTCTGGTTCTTTGAAACTACTATGAGAGGCCTCATCCAAGAAAAATCAAACATCAAGTATATAAAGAATATTTCTAATAATTTTTCTACTTCCTTTCTAATGACTTCTTATATCATTGAATTTTCTCTTCTTTGTCTTTCTTCTATTCATTATTTGGTCAATAGAAATCCTAGGTTGGCATATATTTGTTGGAATTTCCTTGATATTTTTATGCATGAAAGAAAATGCATCTTTATGTTCCTTAATAATTCTCTTTAATTAATATTTCTAAGGTCTTGTAATTTGTGAATAAATAATTACAATTTTATTATAGTCAATTATTTTGTACTTAAGGTTTTCTGGTAATTAAGGTAGATCTAGTTTTTCCTCTCCATTCTCTATTTCTACAACTAGTAATTCTAGGGGATCATTTTCTAGTATTGTTTCTATAGTAGTTAATTCCTAAGCCAATTTTTTAAATTTCAAAAAAGCTTGACTCGTTGTTTAAGGTCTCCCATACTTATTTCCATTACTTCTATCCTAACATTACTAATAAAATTAGCAGTAGTCATCTACGATCTTCCTAATATGATACCATATGAATAGTCACTAAATTTGATTTTTATAACAACTAAATCTATTAGATATTGGAATCCTTGTATTGTGATTACAATATTTTCTCTTATTCCCTTAGGCTAGACTATAGACTTATCTTCCATAATTAATTTATTATGATAGGGAACTAAAGGTGGTATACCCAACTTTTCATATTCATTATTTGTAATGATACTAATGCTTACTTCTAAGTCTACTAATAACTTAAATTTACTATGTTGCATAGATACTTTTATGATTGGAGCATATGGTTTGGTATATTTTTGAAATAATTTTGCTTACAAAAATTTGGTAGTTACCTAGGAAAGCCCATATTCTATTTGATCTTCTTTTACATTTACTATTGGTTTTTTTATTGCAAGTTGTGTTTAAGGTGCATGTCACTTTTTAGGAAAAGGAGGTTCAAGTTGGAAGTAAGAAATATCATATTAAGTATCTTAGAGATAAAATTCTTCTTTAAGCATAATAGAATTGATAGATTTATTGTTATTATGATTTGGTACATTCTAGGAGGGTGATCCCTTGGAATTATTTGTACATACATAGGATATTTAGACTCAATATGTTCTATATTAGTGAAGCTATCATTTATATTGTTCTTTTCTCTCTAATTAGTATAATATTCTCTTTTAATCTTGTAACTTATTCACATAATTTTTTAGTGGTTGATAATTACCTTATTTGTTTTTCAACTTTACATCTATTCCTAATATAATAATCTTGTTTTAAATTTTTTAGATAAATATACTCTATTAATGTATAAAAAAGTGCAAAAAACATAAATCCATGAGGAACTATGCTTTGGATGCATATCATTACAATAGTTACATTAACTAGAATTCTTATATTCCCAAACATGATGAATTGTTTATTATAATTGGGATGACTCAAAGTAGTGTTAGGAAACTTTAGTTAGATTTTTCATCTATCTACTCATCTATTTGAAGTCTTGTTGTTCTATACTAACTTAATTAGTTCTTTATTTCCTTTTTCTATTTCTATCCTATATATTAGTCCATCCTTGCCTCATTGCATAGAATTTATCAATGGTTTGTTGGATTTCAAAGGGACTCTTTGATAATAACTTACCTTCAACCAAAAGGTCTAATTCCTTTTCTATAGTAGGATTTATTTCTCTTAGTAATACTCTAAGTCTTTCTCTCAATGGAATATTATAATGTGAGCATCTCGTTAAGGCAAGTTGATAGCTATCAATGTATTTTGTAAAAGATTCATCCTCTTTCTATCTCATTTTGTATTCTCTCAAGCCTAAGTCTCTCATAAGTTTGCATCAGTTGATACTTTTGTAATTAATTGTTCTTCAATTGATCCTAGCATCTAATGATGTTCTTTGGAAGCCTATGAAACCATAGAGTGGGATCTTTCTTTAGAAAATAAGGAAAATTTCCTAGATACTCAAAGTTCATTTCTATGTAGTTAGTTTGATAAAAGGAATCAAGAAAATATAGGTGAAACATAAGATCTTCATCCTTAGAACCTTCAAATGTAGAAATATTACTTAGATTAATATGTAGTTTATTTTTAGGTTTCTTTCTACTATGCAAGAATCTACTAGATAATTTGTTACATTTGTGTAATAATCTACATATAAAGATGCAAAACAATCATCATCCTCATAGATGATATTTCCATAAACTGGTTTTAAAATACTTTTAGCAAATTTCCTTCTAAAAAATTTCAAAGCTTGTACTTATAATGTTTTTTTTTAGTTTATAAAATAAAGCTCTCATGATCCTTTTCTAGTTGTTTTCATCCACTTTAAGTAGTATCATGAAAACATTGTAGTTTATAAGAGGATCATGTTCTTCTGGCTTTTTCATAAACCAACCATTTTAATTCCTCCACCTACCATTCTTATCTTTGCAAAAAGTTGCTAACTTTGGATCCATCCTATATCATCTTAACTATTTCATTTTCAAATAACAACACTAAAAATGATGGATTAATTATGAAGTTATAAGTAACTTGATTGATATTAAGACTAACTTTGAATTCAAATAGTAAGACCCATGAATCTAGATATCAACTTAGTTACTTTTCTAACTTACCATTGTAATATTGTAATCGATCTAATCATCTAATAAAATGTAAAGTAAATGTTCAAAAATATATGATTTGACTTCTTTGTCAACTCACTTCATGAGTTGATATTTGAGGTCATCTTTACAATAACAGAAACTAAAAAAGATCTAATAAAAGATAACAAAATATATCTTGAAGCTACCTATTACTAGGTAACTTAAATTACTTTCTTTGTAGAAAAGTAGGCATAAATATTATTTTTTGTAGAAAAGTATAATAAAAATTAAGCTTATCTATTTTTAGAATAAGCTTGACACTAAAAGACATTTGATGAGTATGAGGTACCCCTACACTCAACCATACGAAACAAGCGTAGCACGCGCAATCCGGTCAAACTCCGCAGACTAAATGCCTAAACGCCCCATACAACACTTGCGGTTAATCATTCGTTGTCTTCCCAGACTTACTTGTTGTTGTCACGATGTATGGTTAAGTAAGTCCGAGGTATATGATTTTTATGGTCTCTTATGGTTTTATGTCTTCTATGCTAAGAGCGAAGGGTTGAGAAACTAGCTAACTCTAACTAAGGACTAAGTCTAAATTACCTAGCGTCAGCATTCGTTCCCACTTACCGTACACACCCTGAACTATGCAACTATGGCTACCAAATGCTAATCGTTACTGGGATCACCACACATAACGCACGTGCTCAAAGTGGTCGTATGGAGGCACCTAATTAGCCTAAACGTGATGAGCTGCCGATTTCTTGACTAGCCGTACACATCTATAGATGCTCATAATCAAGTCGTACTCATCCCACGTTCTAGGAGACAAGGGTGAGAGAGACTAATCACGATGAGTAGCCGATTCCTTGATTAGCCGTACACATTCTTCAATGCTCATAATCAAGTCGTACTCATGCCGTGCTAATGCATGTAATAAATAACATGTAAGAAATACCCCCCCATAAATCCTATTCCATGCACTGCAAGGTTTATCCACAAAGCTCATCTTTGTTGCTGTACACAACTTGCGTTCAGGTACAAAACTTCTTGAATAAAGATCCGTTCACTTGGGAACTCCTACTGTGGGCACATGGAAAATATTCTATCTCTGGAGTGATCAAACTGCTCGAGCTTCGCTACTTCTAGCCTAGGATGAGAAATAAGGGGAGTGTCGCCTCTTATTTATAGATTTGTCAACGGATCGCAATATCGCATACGCGATATCGCAGGGGACGACACGATATCGCGGTGCATGCGATATCACATCTCATCATACCCCCATGACTGAATGAAAAATCGTCCTCGAGTTCCTTACAATAATATCAAGTAGGTATGAAATTATTGAGGGGACTGAAACTAATGGGATGACATGTGAACGGATCATTATTACAAGACTTGACAAAATTGGTGTTCATGACAACAAGGGTGAACACCTTATTACAATGACATTAGGCCCTAGTTGGCAGCTGAGAAAGAGAGAGAAAGAGAAGTGTTGCTGCTGCCAACGCTAAGATTGCGCCTTCGTTGTCCATCCGTAAGCACGTCATTGATCTTTCTCCTTACATAGCTACTTCAACACTGCTCCATTCCAAGTGTTTGCTCCAGATCCAATCCGTTGTTGCATGTCAGCCATCTGCACACACAACACAATCGTATATTAGCAAGGGTAATTGAATCATCATGTAATTGATACCTTGCTTCGGTGTAAACTCATTGGCTAAGTTGTGGTATGGCTGATATGGATCTAGGAATATGTTACTGATGACTACCGAAGGTGTAGGGGTTAGGAAGAAAATCAAAAATTTTAGAGCTAGGAGAAAATTGAAAAAAATCAAGCCCCATACCCCCATGACTAATCGCGAACCTCCGGTAGCTTTAGAATGGAAAAAGAAAAGGAGTAAGAAAGATAGATAAAAAGGGACAACTATGGCATCGATGAAAGGGATGTCAAGATGGAAATAAACAAAATAAAATTAATTGCAAAATGTTAAGGGAAATAATTTAACTAATGCTCCAAATAGAAATGTCAGTGGATCCTCCCCAAAGCAGGCTCATGCCCGTAATTCCTTGACAAACCCACATTCAAAGAGTCCGTAGGCCCTGGGAATGTCATGTGGAACAAGAGTTAAAGTCATAACCACAAGAATTTACCAAAAAGAAAACAATGCATCAACCAAAATATATACACTAATGATACAATTGGCAATGAGGTGAACAATGGAGAGAAGGATGGAGAGAAGAGAATGGAATGGAATCCCAAGAACAAGGTGGTGTATAGCCCCTTGTGTGTTTTATGATTAATGTGACTTGGCAAATCTCATTCCAACTCCAGCCTCAAACCAACCACATCCAGTGACTTCACATCAACGCATTCAGTTAAACCATCCACTTGGACAACAAAAATGCATTCTCCAAGAGCCACCACCATTTCGAAAAAATAAAGGAGAGAATGGGAAGTGAGAAGGGCCTTAGTTAGAGGGAACACCTTGGGTTCCATAACTAGTGCTTGTAGCCCAAGTTTATTCATCTAAGGGGTGTGCTTTGAATTCTCACTTTGTTGTTGTTTTTTTTGTGTTTTTTATGTTTTTATGCGTGAGAACCACACCATGCAAAGACTTCATTATTTTTATTATCTCAGCTTCCAATAATTGGGTAACATCGGAACGGCAAAAAACTCAAGAAGAAACATTCAAGCACCCAAGAGAATGACCAACACAAAAGCATCAAGTTCCCTTGAAGTCACACCCTTTTCAATCCTTGAGTCCTT